>BLBF01000063.1:3773954-3973063 GCA_015471245.1 Laticauda colubrina
TATCTATCTATCTATCTATCTATCTATCTATCTATCTATCTATCTATCTATCTATCTTGAAGAGAGCCTTCTTCAACATCAGTATGAGATGGGGCAGAAATATTCAGCGTTACAGGATTGTAACAACTACTATTGAGTCAGTTTTATCTAAAGATTAAAAGCAGTTGGCTAGAAACTGGGAGATTGAGTGCCTTATCATTGGATGACTTTGGGCGAGTCATTCTTTTCGGGTTTAGGAATAAAGCAATCGCAAGCAAGAGAAATATTGCCAAGAAAATTGAATGGATTTGTGCAGCCAATCACCAGGAATCATGACTGATTCAGAAGTCATCATCATATCATCATCATCATCCTGAAATCATAGATGAAAAGAGCTCTGCATAATCAAAAAATGCATTTCTTATTATATGATATGCCCAAGACTTGGTGAACACTTCAACACTTTTGCCTATTCTACATCCCCTTACACTGTCAAATTACCAATAGCCGCTCAAGATCAACTCTTAAGAGCATCCTTAAGCATGATGTTCAAGCTATCAATTGAAAACATACACGAATGATTGTTGGAGTACATTATTAAACAATAGAGCTCTGCACTGTCAGGGCTGGCTAGAAAATCAAGTATAAATTTTAAATCTGAGCACAGTAGCAGGCTATAAGATTAGCCACTTATCTCCAAATAAATAATTTAAGAGCCATATAGGATGCCCAGTGAAAGCTTGCACTTGGTTGAATTGTTTTACTTTCCCTTGACAGGTTTATTTCTATTGGATTTGCCGAGATCCATCTGCCTTTGAGTGGTTTGCTGATCTCCTGTGCTTGCTGGAAGCACAAATGGCTAAGAAAGGGAAAGCCTATTTTCTAAGCTATCACATATTTCTTACCGACTGGGATGAAAGTCAGGTATAAATGAAATCTTCTGGGACTGAGTTACTGCATCTTATTTTTCTAGGACTGCAGCCTAAGGAACAGTAATCAAATGAAGGCTTAATCGCATCAAGCATGGTTTTCTTAAAATGAATCATACTTACATTTGTCTTTTGAAAGACTCTGCTCCCAGTGCAGTGTCACAAAGTCCCAGCTATGCCAAAGCAAATGTCAAAGCTGGGTTTAATGCCAAAGTTCTCAATAACTGCGGGAGTATCCAGATCTGTGATTGCTCTCCAAAGCCCTTTTCTTCCCTTCTCATCTATCATTCTCCTCTCCCTTCCTCTCTGTCCTGAGGCTCAGCTAGCTACCAATTCACTCAATCTGCTGATATCACTGAACTTTTCTTTATGGTGCAAGAGTACTGGTGTCACAGCTTGTACTTCAGTTCCTACATGCTATTTGGGCAGACGGGGTTGATAGATGAGCCTACATGAAATAAATGTCAACCCTGTTGCTGGAGAACAAGGAAAGACTTGAAGCTGACTTTAAAGACACCTAAGCATGAGTTTGGACAGATTCACCTCAGATGCTGGTTCCATCAGTCAATGGCACTTCATTGACTGGAGAACCTTTGGGCCATCATACTTAATTATCATAATATTGGATGGTGTTTTAACATTTACATGGATTAAGCTTTTTCTAACAAAAAAGGATGGAAGCAGACTTTTCTGCTCTTTCTTTGCTCCAAGAACCTCACAAAGAATCCTCTTACATAGGGCTATCAAACTTCCAGTCCATGGGCTGGATGCATCACGTGCTGGCCATGCCCACGTCCAGCTTAGCAAAGCTTGGGGGGAAGTCATCCCAACAATCACAACAATCAGTGATGCCACTGTGACAACATGAGTTTGACACCCCTTTGACACCCCTCTAACAGTTGGAAGATCCAGCTGACTGGCATAAAGTGAGAGATGGGAAACAGAATCATTGAAAATTGACAAATGAACCCAAATTTCAGAGAGTCTCCCTCCCTCCCTCCCTCTCATCTCATCTCATCTCTCTATATCTTTCAATTGGATCCTCTGTTCTCCGAGCAGTCTTTGGAGTCCCTCAGAGGAAACATGAATGTGAATCAAAGACTGGGAAATATCTGATCTTTTTCCATTATATCTATATATTCATTTGTCCAGTAGTAATATTTTCTTTCTTCTTAATTCTGAAATAATGACTTTTTGATCCACTGCAATATAGGCTATGCATATTGCCTTGCATTACGAGAAAAAGGTGGATGTAATTACTGGCTTGAGACAGAAAACTTTCTATGGGAGACCAAATTGGGACACTGAATTCAAACAAATAGCAGAAAATCATCCTGGGTAAGGCATGTTAGCAATTCCTGATGATAGTACTATGCTATGTTTTTCCCAGTATTACAAAGAGAGGAAGGAAACTTGTTCTTTGATATATTTAAGTTGGATATTTATACTAAAAGCATACTTATATGTTATAATGCTTTCAAGGAAGAAATCTTGAGTAGACAATGCCATCAAATTTTTGGACATGAAAATCTAATGTTTTAAAGTATTTCAGCTTCTTGGCATTTATCCAGCTATAATTGAAAGCCCCAATCCAATTACTGTTAAACATAAAGGACAAAGTAACATTAATTTTCATTGAAAATGGTTATTAAAAAAATAAACAGTGAGGTCTTTTTTCTTAGAATGTCAAGGATGTGTTTGTTCCCCAATCTCATTGGCTGTGGATGTAAGGACAATGCTATTATGTTATTAGTCCATCTCAGCTTGAAAGATCTAAGTTGAATACCAGAGGATTGGGGATGGGTGTTGTTTTTGGGGGCTAGAAAATCTTAGAAAAGCTTCTTTGTTCCCAGAGAGTTCTGAAGCAATCATTACAACTACTAACTTCAGAAAAGAGGAAGAAAAATAGTTCTGATTACTTATCAGACCTCAATATTTAATTATCTGTTGATCAGAAACTAAAATCAGTGCCATGGAAAGGAAGAAAGAATCAGACTATTTTTAAGATATGCAAATGAAGAAAAAAAATAGTGCAAACCTTGTCTGATTACTCAGAAATAAACTCCATCGACCCAGTTTGAGCCTCTTTGCAGACAGACTGAAACCACGATCGTGCACAGCTTCGATCTGTGCTCGCCACTGGAACACCCCAAGCCGTCTGGTTTTGGGGCTAAGCCATCCCGTAGAGGTGGTGAAGAGGGGGGAGACTGCCAGCAGGGTTGAGGAGAGCCGCATCTCTTCTCCTCAACTGGCCATTACTCCCTTTCCCGAAGGCAGTTGCAGTGGTGGTCAGAAATGGCCACCTTAAAGAAGAACTCAACCGGAAAAGAATGTGCAGGAGGAAGATAAGAAGAGGAAGTTTTGGTTGACCAGGTTAAACTGCAAAAGCAACAACTAAGGTATCCTGGAATTTCAACTAAAAAAAAGTAACATTGTTCCCAAAGAAGATTCTGAAGCAGTGAAGGAGAGAGAAAAGGGAAAGGATTTGGGGTTTTTTCTTCTCTCCTTTTCCCTATACTGACAGCTAAGAGATCTAAATAAGAAATTGGAAAAAAAAAACACTTTGATATCAATAGGCATTTAAGCTGAAAATAAAATGTCAAAGGGATAATAAAGATTTCTGGATACTTAAAACCTTTTAAAAGCAGAGGTTCTTTTGGCTTCATATTTAAATTCCTAGAAATGGAGATCTCGAACTATGAGAAACAACAAGAAATGCCTGCAGAACAAGAAGACTGGGACAAAGAAGTCATGTTTAATGAACAAGTAATTTTATGTGGGGGGAAAAAAGGAAAGGGGGGGAAGAGAATGAAAAGTTTAAGATTTGAAAAAACAACCAAGAAAAGGAATAATAACTTGAAAAATAAATATAATATTAGAAAGCAACAGAAAAGAGGAATACAGAAGAGAGAATTAGAACTAGAGAGACAAGGGGGTAAAAAGGGGAGGGAGAAGAAAAGAGGGAAGAAGGAAAGGAAAGAAGTTATAAAGGACAGAAACAAGTTATGGAGAAACAGGGCCTATTTAAAGATAATGGGTGAAATTTCAATTGAAAAAGGGATTCTGCAAAGGTCCATAAGACAGTATTGTTATATTAGAAATAGAAATAATTTTAGAAAATATGAAACAATGTATGATTAAAATGATGGATAAAATCGTTATTGTAATCTAGTGAAATGTTTGTTAATAAATAAATGAAATAACATGACTGAGAGAATTGAATTAGGAAAGGATGGGAACATTTTAATTATTTAATGTTTTATAAAATATAAGAGAAGAGAAATAAGGGGAAAAACTTAATTACGGAAAGCTTATAAGTGTTCTCAAGGAAGTATGATATTTAATTGAAAAGTAATGTTTGAGATGTTAAGACTTTAATGAATATTAATGATAGAATTGAATTGGAATGGAATGAGTGTTTTAATTACATATATTTATAATCACTTTTTAAGAATATAGTGTTTTTTTTAAGAATGTATCAAGCAGAATTCAATTGGAAGTTATGTATGATATTGAATGTATACCAATATATACCTCAAGGTATATATTGAAGCTTAAATAAGAGTTGAATGGATAAAATTAAAAGATATAAAGGTGTCATACTCCAGTTAGTAACAACAGGAGAAAATTTGTTTAATGAGAAAAGAAAATATGAAATTGATACAGGACAGACAAAAATATAAATATAATGATTTGAATTGATATGAGATAATTAAAATAAAATTGAGAAAATTAAGAGAGGAGAAAAACTATGTAGAAAATGTAAAACAGTCATAAGATATGGAATAGAACATAAAAGTGAGCATGAAATTGAGTTTGTGTCTGTATGAAGAAGTGATAACCTGGGACCATGCTATTTTCAGAAAAAGATATTTTATTTGTACAATGTTTTTTTTTTGTGAAAACCCAAATAAAATTTTCAAAAAAGAAAGAAAGAAAGAAAGAAACTCCATCAATTTCAGCAGACCATAATACATGTCACTAGATTTACAGATTCTTTAAAATAGTATGTAACACATACAATTTTATAAGGGGAAACTATAATTAGACAATATAACCTAGTCGATATTTAATCCAAGAATTGCTAAATAGGGATTTGTGCAGGACAGAAAAATTCTGAAAATTATCTATGATAAATTTTGGGAAATATACAGTAAAGTTTATCGATGTCTAGTATTCATATATGTGAAAGTTGGAACATAATGAAGGTTGAGTGCCAAAGAATTGAGTCCTCTGAACCAGTGGTGGGATTCAAACTTTTTTACTATCGGTTCTGTGGATATGGCAGGGGAAGGATGCTGCAAAATCTTCAATCAGAAGTGGTATGTGCCAGTTCTCCAAACTACTCAAAATTTCCGCTACCAGTCCTCTAGAACTGGTCAGAACCTGCTGAATACCACTGCTTTGAACTATGGTGCTGGAGAAGATTCCTGCAAGTCCCTTGGACTGCAAGGTGATCAAACTGGTCAGTCCTAGAGGAGATCAACCCTGACTGTTCTTTAGAAGGCCAGATCCTGAAGATGAAAACTCAAATATTTTGGCCACGTAATAAGAAGGAAGGACTCACTGAAGAAGAGCCTAATGCTGGGAAAGATTGAGGGCAATAGAAGAAGGGGACAACAGAGAATGAGGTGGCTGGATGGAGTCACTGAAGCAGTTGTTGTGAACTTAAATGGTTTCCGGGGGATAGTAGAGGAAAGGAACATTCCTAGAGGAATGTTGTCCATGGCATCACGATAGGTCAGCTAACAATAACAACAACAATTATTCATAGATGTCTCCTATTAAAATCTATTGTCTATTTTCTGAGTGAAGATAATATGTAAAAATTAAATGGGTATCTTCCATTTATTATATTGGCATAATTCCTCATTTGAGGACTCAGCAAATCTTCTGAGCAATGTAACAATGTATTTATTTATAAGTAGTCCTCACTTACCCATTACTCATTCAGCAACCATTCCACGTTATGGTGGCACTGAAAAAGGACTTATGAATGGTAATCAAAGTTGCAATTGTCACAGCATCCCTATGATCACATGATCACAATTCAACAGCATATATTTATGATAGTCACAATGTTAGGTCACATAAATTACCATTATAACCTTCCTAGCCACTTCAAAGTCAATGGGCACAGTAGAAAGTTGTAAGTCACAATCATGTGATATCATGTTTAATGGCTGATAGCTATTTCTTTCATGATTACAGCCGGAATTGATGTCATAAGTCAGTGTAGTCACGTGACATTTCACTTAATGATCTCGCTACTTAGTGATTGAGTAGTTGGTCCAAACTGCAGGAAGGATTCTCTGTATTTCTAATATTTCTAATAGGCCTAGTAAGGGATTGACTCTAGGATAAAACTGACATCATTATACTCTATACTCTTTATAACTTCCAAAGCTTGGTTAGATATCTACTGTATTTCAAAGCTTGATCAATACATGTGGACTGCAACTTTACCATAGGTGTAGCCAATAACAAAATTGTGAAATTCTCTCTTCAAGAAATCTTGACAGGTACACAATTATTCTCCTGACTAACATTGAAACACCTTTAAAGGCAAAGTCCTGAAAGTAATTAACATCAACTAAATACATTTAGAATTTAAAAAGAAAAATAGAATTAAAAACAATTGTTCTAATTAAAAATAATTTCATTCCTAACAACTGAGATGCTTAAAAACCTAGCTTGGAGCACACTATCAACTAAACAGTGATTAAGCTATGCAAATCCTTTAAACATTGATAATATGTGATGTTTCTTCCCTGTTTCCCTTCTGGGAAGGATTTCTACACATTTGGGATCACTGCAAAAAACATCCTGTAATAAATGTTGATAGTTGTCCAAGAGTCAAGACAGTAAGTCTAAAAGCCACAATGTCACATGTCACAATACCATCATGATTTCCATAATAATGTCATGATGCATTGTGTAGGCAGCGATATTCTCCAGGGATGGGAAGATGTGAAAGCTTTCTGAAAAGGTTTTTAAATGTTGCCTCTTTTGTATTTTACTGACACAAAGACATTGCTGTACCACTTCAATGATATTATTGTGATCCCTTTCAGATCTCCTGCTTCTAACATATATGTTATAATTGTTCTATTAAAGGAAAGGGTTCTTAACCGTAACTTGTGAATCTTGATTTTCATTGCAGCAACCGCATTGGTGTGTTCTTTTGTGGATCTAAAACTCTTTCTCGGAATCTTCAAAAGATGTGCAACCAGTATTCATCCACCGATCCAAGAGGCATTCAATTTTATTATAACAAGGAAAGTTTCTAGAACTTCTTTGCAAAACGATAGCTGGTAATTGCATGCTTGGAGCAATGGAAATGTATCATTTTGAAACGAGTGTTTGTTATTCAGTAAAGGAACTTATATCTCTATTACTATGAATGCAGATACTTTAAAATACCTTAAATTCTTAAATGTTTTGCCCTATTTGAATATAGGCTGCATGCTTTATTATTTCCTGTAAATCATTAATAAGAGCCCTCTGGGAATAGAATGGATTATAATTAAAAAATAAATAAAATAATCCAGGAAACATAGACATCAAGACTAAGTTTGCTGTCTCTTCATTAGCTTTGAATAAGACACAATTTATGTGTAGTTTTCATCTCAGAAGCATAAGAAGACTCTCTGGTTTTACTAGCTGAGCTGGTGACATATCTGAAGACAGTCGTCTCTGAAAATACCAGAATGATCTGGGTAGAGGTTCTCGATATTATCAGTGGTGGGATTAAAAAAAATTTTACTACCATTTCTGTAGGCGTGGGTTGGTGGGCGTGATGTGGTGTGGCTTGGTGGGTGTGGAATGGCTCGATGGGTATAGCAAGGGAAGGATATTGTTTTTTCTGCCAAATGACACAAAACATATGCCATACTCTAAGTATAAGTATTTAAACCCCTGCCATCAGTGGTGGTATTCAATTTTTTTTACTACTGGTTCTATGGATGTGGTTTGGTGGGTGTGGCGTGGCGTGGCTTGATGTCATGGCAGGGGAAGGATACTGCAAAATACCCATTCCCTCCACAGCCCACTAACCTGCTTTCCAGCTCTGTTCTCCTGTGCAGGACAATAAAATAAATAAAATAAAATAAATAAAATCAGGAGGCAGAGAATAGATGGGGGCAGGACCAGTCAGAGGTGGCATTTGCCAGTTCTCCAAACTACTTAAAATTTCCACTACTGGTTCTCCAGAACTGGTCAGAATCTGCTGAATACCACCTCTGGTCTTGATGTTTTCGTCTTTCTACAAAGCTAATCTATATCATACCCTTTAAAGTATGAACTTTTTCCCTAACTCTGTATCTATGTGCAGCCTGCCATCAAAATGTACTATATCTGATCATAATAGAATAACATCCAGTTTGATAATTTGAGGTTTATTTGTAGCTATTTTCCCTTCAAAATAAGGTACAGGTGGTCCTCACCTTATGACCACAATTGAGACCAAAATGTAGGTTGTGAAGTGAGATATTTAAGTGAGTTTTGTCCCATTTTACGACTTGTCTTGCCACATTGGTTAAGCTAATCACTGTCGTTGTTAAATTAGTAACACCATTGTTAAGTGAATCTGACTTCCCCATTGATTTTGCTTGTTGGAAGGTCACTAAAGGAGATCATGTGACACTTCAACTGTCAAAGATATGAACCAATTGTCAAGCATCCAAAAGTAAATCATATGACCATGGGAATGCTGCAATGGTCATAAATGTGAAAAATAGTCATATAAGTCACTTTTTTCAGTGCTGTTGTAACTTTAGTTACTAAATGAACTGTTTTTTTCATGGTTAAATAGTTTTATTAGTTTGTAAAATAGCATACAAAGAAAATACAAAAATAAATAGTTGGGAAAATAGGGAAGGGGAAAGGAAAAGGGGAAAGGGGGGAAGAAAAAAAAGCCATTGACTTCCAATTCCCTTTGGTGCAGTAAAATAAGACATTAACACAGTGGTGGGATTCAAATTTTTTTTACTACCAGTTCTGTGGGCGTGGCTTGGTGGGCGTGGCTTGGTGGGCGTGGCAGGAGAAGGATACTGTAAAATCTCCACTCAGAGGTGGTATTTGCTGATTCTCCGAACTACTCAAAATGTCCGCTACTGGTTCTCCAGAACTGGTCAGAACCTGCTGAATGCCACCTCTGCATTAACATCAAACCTCAACTTTTTTACTTTTACATAATTGTACTAACTAGCTATTTCTATAACAACAATGTTTCTATCTAATCAGTAAAATCCAAAATCAAATTTTCATTTTTTTTCCCACCTCAAGCACAAAGTCCAGAAGCGGTTTCCAAATAGAAATAAAGGTATTTGTATTTTTTTTTTCCCTTGATCAAAACAGTCAATTTAGCTGTCTCTGCTAACTTCATCAGTCTTTTGCAGTCATTCATCCACTGTGGGCATCGACGTGACTTTCCATTGCTAAAGTAGTCATTAAATGAACTGTTGTACATCAAGGACTACCTGTAGAGCTTCTTTGTTTTGCTGAAACTGTCCAAAATTTTAACATATCTGATAGTTTCTCCCGAAGAGATTCACGCTGATTTACATCAATTAATATTTTATCCCCAAAGACTCAAGAACTATCAATTGATTTTATTAAAAAGATAGAAGTTCATCAGCTGGGTACCAGCACATCATTTGTAAATGAGATTAGATTTATTATACTATTATTATTCAACTAACAGTTGAAAAGAAGATAATGAAGACACCACAATGCTGGCTCCCTTGGCCAAGTCCTCAAAACCCTTCATTTATTGACTGTTCAAACTTACAACAGCAAGGACAAAAGGGACTTATTACCATTTGTCATATTTATAACTCTTGCAGCATCCCCATGCTGACGTGATCAAAATTCAAGCCCTTGACAAGTGGCACGTGTTTATGACAGCGCCGTGTCCCAGATTGTGTGATCACCATTTGTCAGCTTCTGATAAGCATAATCGACGAGGGAAGCCAGATTTGCTTAATGATCACGATTCATTTAACAGATTTATGTTCATCTCTCTTTCTGGTCCTGCTGATCCTGCTGATGCTGCTGGCGCTGCTGGTGCTTACTCTGCTGATGCTTATCCTGGTCCTGCTGGTCCTGCTGGCGCTGCTGGTGCTTACTCTGCTGGTGCTGCTCCTGGTGCTGCTGGCTGAGGGAGCCAGCATTGTCCAAAGATAATTTCCATAATCACATGGCTAGCATGGCTATATGCCAAAGAATGGCCAGCATGAAACAGTGTTACCTTCCCATCAAAGTGGTACCTATTAATCTATTTACATTTGCATTCTTTCCCTCTGCTAAGTGGGCAGAGGGGCTGGGCAGGTAATGAGAGTTCACTATGTTGCATGGAGGTCAGGCCTTGAATCCAGCCTGTCAGATCTCCAGCTAACAAGCTCAGCATCTTTAACTGCTGATCCATCCCATTGCCCTTTTCTTTACATGTAGGATCATAAAAAGATGCCCTCCAGACCATTATTTCCTTTAGGTCCATGTTGTCTATAAGGCATATGTCTTTCCTAGGCCTGTCTGGAGATGCCAGGGACCGAGAGGCACATGCATGACTATTCAGCTTCTATGTCTTCCCTGTTTCATTCCTGCTTTCTCTTTTCTTTCACTGCAAATGCTGCTTTTTTAAAGTAGGATTACTGATAAACGACATGCAATACATATAGGGAATGTGCCATCCTCAATCAAGTTTTGTTCAAAAAAATAAATGAATCTATGGAAAATCCGAAGAATGAATACCCTGGCTGCAGTTGAGTTCTACACTAAATAAAATAAAGGCATTTCAGTTTCACTGAAGGGAAAATCTGATAATGCATTTATTGATGTATGCAATAAAATCTGAAGTATAAAATATCCTATTTGTATTACAAGGTGAATAAGACAAATGGCAACATTACACACACAGAGAGAGAGAAAGAGTGAGAGAGAGACCAGGATGTGTACATCAGCAAACCTGTAAGGCAAGCAAAAATCTGCAGAAATTTAAAAACATTTTCTCAAATGCTACTGTCTTTCATTTGGGCCCCGAATTTAAGAGGAGGCTAAAAGACATCTTTGTGGTACGATGATGCATCTTTATTTCCAAATAGTTTTCATAGATGTGTGATGTATGTAAAAATGATTAATGTAAGCCATAGACTGGGACCATGAAGCAAATGATGGATGAATCTGCGTGACTTTGCCCCAAAGCGATCCCCTTCCTTGAGCTTCAGAGTTACTTGACACATTTTAAATATATATTGATATGGTAAAGGGAGGGAGAGAGGGAGAGTGTGTGTGTGAGAGAGAGAGAGAGAGAGAGAGACACAGAGAGAGAGACAGAGAGAGAGAGATCAAACAATGGGATGCTTATATGGAAACTATTATCCATTGCTGCTCAATAAAAGAGAAGAGATGATCATTTCCTGCCGATGTTGAATGATTACTTGGAAAGTCCTATATAGGAAGTAACGACATTAGACTCCTATACTATTTCCTGCTTGCCCCTATTCCTGCACAATCAGAATTTTGTGTGTCTCCTGCAACAAGATCTAATGTTTTTCTTCTGGCTCAGCACGGCTTCTTCCCACTGCTTTGATTTATTCTCACTTTTGCAAATCACTGTGCTATGTGGCAGAAGATGCCTTTGGAGCCCTTGTGAGTAGTTCAGTGAGAAACAAAACTGTTATCGCTGCAAGAGGCAAATTTCACTAGCATCGGGATAAGTGTCTGAGGAAAAAAAAGAGAGAAATAGGAGGAGGAAGATAGGCAAGGTTGAAGCACTTGAATGAAGAAAGATCCCTTTTTTACAGGTGCCGTTAAACTCACAAAAGATAATAGGAAAAGGATGTGGAGTACCCTGCTTGAGGGGGAAAAAAACATTTTGCACATTTGTTGAGATAATAGGAGAATTCATGCAATCTGGTGCATCAATATGAACATGTGTGTGTGTGTGTGTGTGTGTGTGCGCGCGTGTTTAAAAAATGAAAAGTGATGAATAACTTGCATCTCATCAAATAAAGTTGAGAGAAAATAATTGTGCCATTCATTTATGTTAATATTTCCTATTTTGTTTTCTGTCATCAAAGCCAATATAGGAAAGACCAGTTCTAATTGTACACAAAAATTGAAGTATTCAAGTTATTGCTTTCTGGGAATGTTAATAGCAAAGAGTTTAAGGTACATGCATATTTACATGCATCCAAGTTCCTGTTATATTCCTCTTGATACAACCAGGGGTGGGATTCTACCAGTTCACACCTAATCGCTAGAACTGCTTGTTAACATTCTAATCAGTTCAGAGAACCAGTTGTTAGAAGAAATTACTAGCCTAATCCTGTAAGGAAGGCAGGAAGGAAACATTCTGGTGTTGCTTACAGAAACTGCCTCTCTGTTAACCCTTATTATATTTTTGGCAGGACTAGACTTCCTGTCTCAGGAACCTCTCCGGAGTTGTTTTTTTCCCTTTTTGCTGGTACTTTGCTTGTGTGGAGTGACCATTCACAGTTACAATGGCACTGAAAAAGGTGAGTTATGACCATTTTTCACACTTACGACTGTTGCAGCACCCCCATAGTCATGAGAGGTCAGGCAAGAGATGTGTCCCACAATGATATTGAGTTGGCCACACCCAGCCAATAACATGACCACCAAGCCACGTCCACTCAGTCACATGACCACCAAGCCATGCCCACCAACTAAGCCACATCCACAGAACTGGTTGTTAAAAAATTTGAATCCCATCCCTGGATACAACCACCTCTGACTTCTATAGGACAAAGTAGGCCAAAGCATGCTCATTTTCACTTATTGTATTGTAATTTATTCCTTGTGGCTGATCATAGGTACCCCAATGCTTTCAATTAGCATTTACAACCTAACTCTAACATTACTTAAGTCATTTTCACATTTTAGTAAATACAGTAAAGTACTCAATTCATTTCCTTGCTCTGATTTTCACAACTTCTATAAAATACAATCATTTGATCCATTTTCTACCTTGGGTAGAGGTGGTATTCAGCAAGGTCTGACCAGTTCTGGAAAACCAGTAGTGGAAATTTTGAGTAGTTTGGAGATAATGAAGACACCTGGAAATGTGGTGGAAACCTGGTGGTGGAAATGGAGATTTTATAGTATCCTTCCCCTGCCATGCCCACCAAGCCCCACCACCAAGCCAAGCCATGCCCACCAAGCCAAGCCCACAGAACCTGTAGTAAAAATTTTTGAATCCCACCACTGCTTTGAGTATGATACATTAATTTGCTGCAAATCATTCAGATTCTCAAACAACATAGCATTGTCTGAATGCAAAATCATGCCCTCCAACCACGAACTCATAAGTATAAGCATTACTTTATTATTTAACGTAAATACACAAACAGCCAAGAGAAGATCACACTTTTGCTCCCTGCTCAACGATGAACCATTCACTAAATATTTCATTTATGTCAGACATGCTTTATTTTTACCATGTGCTGCTCATACTGCATTCAGGCATAATTCTTCTTAAATTCCATATTTGACCCAAACATTCCCTAATCTAAATCTATTCACTCTGTCATATAATTTGTCTAAACCAACAAATATACCAACATGTTATTTCTCATATTCATGCATTTTCTCAATGACCTGGTCAAGAGCAAAGGTGTAGTTTGCACATCACTGCCCAATAATAAAGCTATACCAGCTTTCCCATGTTTTTTTTTCTCCTCCAATTTACTCTCCTACATTTTCCATTAGAATTCTCCCAAGCATATTCCCAGGCATACTTTGTTCATTTGTTTTATTTATTAAAACAGAATAAAGAGAAGATGAATAAAACAATGACTAAAAATTAAAAGAAGGCACGATACTAGCAGCAAGCTTATATGTATATAACTGCTTCTCATTCATGAATTCATAAAGTTTCATATAATACTTTCAACAAAGAATAACCATTTTTCACAATAATTGAGCATATATGATCGACAGCTCTAAGCAGCTTTTTATTTGTTTATTTAACAATCAAATTTATATCCTGTCCCAATAAAAAGACTCCTGGCAGCTCAAAAAATAGCAAATAGAGTAGCAGTACATAAGAACATAAATATAGGCGGTCCTCAACTTATGACTACAATGGAGCCCAAAATTTATCTTGCTAAGTGAAACATTTGTTAAGTGAATTTTGCCCCATTTTATGACCTTTTTTGCCCCAGTTGTTAAGTGAATCACACTGCAGTGGTAAAGTTGTTCAGTGAATCTTGCTTCCCCATTGACTTTGCTTAGAAGAAGGTCCCAAAAGGAATCACATGACTGTGGGCACCGCAACCACCATAAACATGACTCAATTGCATCCGAATTTTGATCATGTGGCCATGATCAAAAGCTTGTAAGTGTGAAAAATGGTCATAAGTCATTTTTTTTAAGTGCCTTTATAACTTTGAATGAACTGTTTTAAGTCGAGGATTATCTGGACAATTAAAAACTCCCAAAACACAGCATCAGGCCCACAAGAACTCTGGAAAAGTTCTTCCTTTTTGGGAAGACAATGTTGGGGGGCCATTCCCTGGAAAAACATCACTGGAAAAATGTCCTTCTCAGTGGTGGGATTCAAAAAAATTTACTACTGGCTCTGTGGGCGTGGCTTGGTAGGCATGGCTTGGTGTGGCTTGGTGGCTGTGACAGGGAAAGGATACTATAAAATCCCCATTCCCTCCCCACTCCACTAACCTGCTTTCCAGCTCTGTTATCCTGTGCAGGGCAACAAAAGAAGACCCAGCCGATGAGTTGGGACTCGGGAAGCAACGAATAGATTGGGACAGAGCCAGTCAAAGGTGGTATTTGCCAGTTTTCTGAACTACTCAAAATTTCTGCTACCGGTTCTCCAGAACTGGTCAGAAAATGCTGAACACCACCTCTGGTCCTTCTGGACTTTGGCCCTCCTACCTTCCTGGAAATGTAGGACAATCAGTTGCTACCACTGGCATGATCAACATAATGAGGCCAGATGTAATGAGAAGATGTGATCCCGCAGGTGTTGTTTTAATTATTCAGTTGTGCCCAACTCTTACATCCTTTTTCTTTATGTTATTTCCAGTCATTCTTTGCACTGTTTCATTATTTTTTTTTATTTATTAAATTCATATACTTGCCCATCTCATTTGCAAATGGCTTTATACTATTTCCATTCATTCTTTGAATGGAATTCTTTGAAGTGTTTCATTAATTTTGTTTATTTATTGAATTTATATAGTTGCCCATCTCATTTGCAAATGGCTTTCATTATGTATATAAATCCTGGTACTCCAATACTGGAGGTTTTCAAGAAGAGAATAGACAGCCTTTTGTCCAGAATGGTATGAGTTGTCCTGTTTGAGCAGGGGGTTGGACTAGAACAGGGCCGTCAAACTCCTGGTTCGAGGGCCATATGCCTCATGAGCTGGTTATGCCCACCCAGTTTAACGAAGAGGATAAAAAGTCCTGGTACATCATATGACGATGTGATACCCTGGACAAGAAGAACCTCCAGGGTCCTTTCCAACCCTATTATTTTATGTTCTATACTTTTCAATTCATTATTTTCCATGTGCATGTATAAATACTAGTAGGCTTAAACCTTGTATCCAAACCAAATCAAACTTTTCAAGCAGATATTCACCAAACAACTGCCAATCTCACATTTCATAGTCTTTACTTTTCCTGTAACTCACATTTGATTCCCAGCTAGCCTTTCATTTTATTTATTCTACATGGGTGCTGCTCAACTCCAAATGGCTTTCATGTTACCTATAAATAACTTCTCCATGCTTGCTTCCATTCAGAATGTTGCACAATTTTCCACATCCCAGCAATTAGGAGGCGTATGCAGTGTACTGATATACTCAGGATATGCAGAGAGTTTATACTTATTTTATTTTGAGAATGTTACCACTCAAATTCTAATATAGGGTCTGTTTAATTCATGAAGTATAAAGATCAAAATGCAACTTTAAAGGCTAGGTCACATTGGCCGACAGATGCAAAATGTATGCAAAAAGGACACAGCGGATGAGCAAATTTTTGGGGGTGGCTCCATCCGTTGTCATCTGCTCCAAAAAGTGGCAAAAATTTGCATAAACAGAACGGAAAAGAAAGGAAAAGAACGGACGTGGGTAGTATGTAGCGGGGATGTTAAACGGATGTTCATAGGAAGCCTAGAGGATGTATATAGGATGCAAACCGTTCACTGCGCATCCTTTCTATTTCCGTGCTACTAACGCTGTGTAGACGTTCCGTGTACCTTTTGTTTCCTCCCTCTTTCCGTTTTCAGCTGCAGCGGATGTGAGTTGAGAGGATGCCCAGAGGATGCAGAGAGGATACAGCGGATGATAAACGGGCATAGAACGTTTGTTGCTCATATGTCATGGATTTACATCGTACACAGCGGAAAGTTCATCCGCTCAAAGTTTTGTGCAGCTCAAAACTTCTTGCGTGGATGAAATCTCAGTGGACAGATGCTCAAAGGATAGAGCTTATGAAACACGTATGCAATGAGTACAGAACGGATGCATAGCGTTTTCCAACAAATGGCAAGCTTTTTTTAACGTTTTACATCCTTTTTGCATCCGTTGGTGCAGTGTGACATGGGCTTTAATAAGACATGAGAATAGAGATAACTGATATAAGGTTATAGCAAAGAAACAGAGTTTGAGAGTTGACTAAAATAAAGTTCAGGCAGGAATCACACATGGCTCTGACTGAGGCTTGTCTGTAGTTTGAGCAAATGTCCTTAGATACTAAATTACTTGGAATTAGAGAAAAGACACAAGAGATTTCCTAACACACAATTCTGAAATCTGTGGAGTCGAAAACAACTTAATGGCACATAATCAATCACACAATTTGTAATCTAACCTTTGGCCTAAAAGAAGCAATGTTGTGGTTGTAGAGAAAGGGGACAGAAAGAGAAGGAAACTGGCAGAGCTCAGCTTTTCTGGAAGTAAAGTTTCCTGCTTGCTCAAGCTTTTGGCAAAGACTAAAAGATTTTGTGGAGGGGAAAAAAAAAGAAAAGAAAACCCCAACAGTGATATTCTTTTGAGCCTGCTTTCTGAAAAATAAATCTTCTGGAAGGCTTGTCAAGATGGACAGAAAGCAAATTCAGTTGAAGTGACTACAGTGGCAGTGAAGGTGCAAAACAAATATCAGTTTTGACTGTGATCATTCCTACCCAAGTGCCAAGGCAAGATTGCATTAATGGTCAGGTTCAAGCATTCAATATAAAAGGCAAATACAGAGAGAGAAAGAGAGAAAGGCTGGTGAGGGGAAATGTGTGAAGGTTCCAATGTAGAAAAAGGACTCCTTCCAAAAATACCACAGATGCTCTGTGGCTTTGAGCTTTCTACTAAGCAGCCAGAGCGCATACATTTGAAACAAGGGAGGCAGCAGCTCGTATGAAACTACCAAGTGAAACTCCCCCCCACCCCTAAAAAAAACCCAGTATAAATTAAAAAAAACTATACCAGATACTACCAGGTTCTGGTATAAAAAAAATAGGTTTTCCTTGTAAAAATTTAAAGGTTTCCCTGTCTAGTTGTGTCAGACTCTTGGGGATGGTGCTCATCTCCGTTTCTTGCCAAGGGAACCAGCATTGTCTAAAGACATTTACTGTGGTCATGTGGCTGGCATGATTATATGACAAGGCACACAGAATGCTGTTACCTTCCCACGGGAGTGGTATCTGTTTATCTACTCGCATTTGCATGTTTTCATACTTCCAGTACTTTATTTGAGTTTCAAGAACTCAGTTATAATCCCCATTGTTTAGAGATTTTCTCATACTTCTTTTTTGTCTCTGATTCCAGTGATTTCTGAGAAAGATCTCTTACTTCTAGAACTTTTGATTACCTTTGATAGATGGGCAAACTGGAAGATGGTTTGAGAGCAGAAGTCTTCAGAAGTTCTTTCTCTTTTCTTGTGTTTCTTATTTGGAACGTCATTTCGAAGGCCAACATGGTAGACTCCCAATATAAATACACATGAAGAAGTAGCAACTCTTTTTAGCAAAAAAATTTCATCTGAATGAGCATGGTCTGGTTGTTCAAACATCACACTTTTAAGCACCTCTGGATGAATATTTCTGGTTAGGTTGTAGAAGTTTATGGATATCAGGTCTAGTCTGCAAAAGCTGGAAAATCATTAGATGACAGCGAAGAGATTTCATCTAGTGGATTTTGAAGCCAGGATATAACAGAATAATAGAGTTGAAAGGGACCTTGGAGATCCTCTAGTCCAACTCTGCACAAGCAGGAGACCCTATGTCATTCCAGATAAGTGGTTGTCCAATCTCTTCTTAAGAGTCTCCAGCAATTTGAGCATCTACAAATTCTGAAGGCAAGCTGTTCAACTGATTCATTGTTCTGTCAGAAAATGTCTCCTTAGTTCTATGTTGCTTCTGTCCTCGGTTAGTTTCTATCCATTGCTTGTTGTCTTGCCTTCTGCCCTTTGGAAAATAGGTTGACTTTCTCTTCTTCATGACAGCCCCTTAAATATTGGAACACTTCTACATTGCCACCTCTAGTCCTTCTTTTCACTCTTTTTCACTTCCATTTCCTGCAACTGTTCTTCATATATTTTAGCTTCCAGCCCCATAATCATATTTGTTGCTCTTTTCCTGATTTTTTAAAAAATAATATTGTGACCAACAATGGATGCACATATTTTGTTCACCGTACGGCTGTCCTAAAACACAATCAACCAAAAGTTACTGGAATTGGAAAGGAATCTGTGACCAGTTGTCACAGTAGGAAGTATTAGTGTGATTATGGTTCTTTGCAAGAGGGATTTTGTCAAACTGTATTGTACTGAGTTTTGTCAAACTGTATCAAAACTTTAGAATAAAAACTGGAACCAAAATAACTATCATAGATGCAAGGTTTGGTAGATTATCACTTGATGAACTGAAACTTAAAATTGTAGTCCTATATCCTATATGGAAGTAAGACACAGTGAGTCAAATCCAAATCATGACAATATAAACACCACAATCCCTTTCACCAGTTTCACATTGCAATGCCACTTAAAATCTACTGTTGTTATTCCCAAAAAGTGTAACCATGATGAGCATTTGAGGAAGATTATTAGGTTCACTTGAGTGTTTAAAATATGGTTTCCAAGTAGGTATACATAAATGTTCTTTCATTTAAGATGAATTGTATGTATGTATGTATTTTAAATAAAATAAAAAAGCTTAAATTACAAAAAAAATATTTCATTTAATAATTACATGATTCACTTAATAACTGCAGTGATTTGATTATAAGCTGTGGCAAACAAAAGTTATAAAATCAGTTGTAACTCATTTAACAAATGCCTTGCTGAGCAATAGAAATTTTAATTCCAATTGTGGTCATAAATTGAGAACTAACTCCATGGAGGCTGCTCACCACCAGTTGAAAAAATGCTTCTGAAAATTACCATTTTTAAGCTTTCTTAAGAGGAGTTGCCAGTTGACAACCAGTTCTGGGTGTCCACAACTAGAGGTTCTAATAAACCAACCAAACTAGAATCACCCTGCATTGCAAAATACAGACTTCAGAGGATAATTAGGACTGCAGAAAAAACAATTACTACCAACCTGCTTTGAATCGAGGACCTGTATACTGCATGAGTCAAAAAGAGGACTGTGAAAATATTTACAGACCCCTCACATCCCGGACATAAACTGTTTCAACTCCTTCCCTCAAAACGACGCTATAGAGCACTGCACACTAGAACAACTAGACACAAAGACAGTTTTTCCCCAAATGCCATCACTCTGCTAAACAAATAATTCCCTCAGCACTGTTCAACTATTTACAAAGTCTGCACTACTATTACTATTAATCTTCTCATCACTCCTTATCACCCATCCACTCCCACTTGTGAAAATATGACTGTAACTTTGTCGCTTGTATCCTTAAGATTTATCTGGACTGTTTCCTAGTATGATTTGATTGCTTATTGTACCCTTTTGACTATCATTAAGTGTTGTACCTTTTGATTCTTGACTTTTGACAAATGTATCTTTTCTTGTATGTACACTGAAAGCATTTGCACCAAGACAAATTCCTTGTGTGTCCAATCACACTTGGCCAATGAAATAATTCTATTCTATTCTATAAATAAACTTGATGAGACACTAGTCTTATCTTCAGGATGATATCTGATTTATGCCAGGTGTTATTGCCTTTATTTTTCACTACAAGATTATTTAATTGACCTTCAAATATAATTCCTAGACAGATTCTTTATATTCATGCAACCATTCCATCTATGACATTTAGTTACTCAAACAGGCCTGTAAAAACACGCCCCCCCCCCCCCCCCAAACAGGCAGTTCACTTATCGCAGAACAAGGGCAACACCTAGTGGCCGAAAGATTCAATCCAGTTATATTTGTTTTTCTGTAACATTCTCTGATCTGATTCTGAAATTCTGAAAGGGTTGATTAGGTCTAGACAAGGGGGAAAACAAACAAAACAAAGACCTCAGATGCAATTTGTCGTTTGAATTGTCCATCTTTTTCCTGCTTTGTAAAAGCTGTGCTTCCTATTCCTTTCAATCACCCAACTGGGTCTCAAGTGTTTTAAGCACAACCTCCCATTTTTTCTCTTTTGCTGCCCTCTAGTGGTTTCTTTGCTAATCTTTCCTTTCCTTTGCCCTATTTTTAAAAACCTCATCTTAAATTCCGCGGGTAGATCTCCCTTTGCTGGGTCACTCACAGCTAATGTGTTTAATAAATAAATATGAATTTCGTTTAGAGATTACAGGAAACAACTTTTATTCTTTTAAATTCTATCCAGTTTAAACATATTTCATTTTTAATGATATTTGAAGAAATTCCTCCAAATTATAATTTCAGTCACTACTAAAAATGTAATTAATGTTTAAACTATGGCCGTGACGGCGAACCTATGGCACATGTCCACAGGTGGCACATAGAGCCATTTGTGCGGGCACGCGAGCACCAGCCAAACTTACCTGCAATGTGCAAGAGCATGCCTCCCAGCTGATTTCTGGCCTGTTTGAGGCCATTTTTGCCCTCCCGGAGGCTTGAGAGAAGCCTCTGCTGCCTTTGAATGCTGAAAAACGGGCCCATTTCAGCATTTCCAGTATTTCCAGAAGGCCCATTTTTCGGCCTCCTGAGGCTGCAGAGGCTTCCCTTGAGCCTCTGGGAGTCTGAAAAAGGCCACAAACAGGCCGAAAATCAGCTGGGAGGCACGCGCATGCACAGTGCAGGTAAGGGGGTTTGTTGCGCGTGCATGTGCAGGGGGGCGGAGCGCATTGTATTGTGGGCGCCAGTGCACACGTTTTTGGCACACCACAACAAAAAAATTCACCATCACTGAACTATGGTATCTTCTCCCAATCTTGAACATCTGCTTATTTTCATAAGATCATCAGAATCTTCCTATGCTTCTCTTACTAATCTTTCTTTTTCTCATTCCAACTGATGATTGCAGTATTTTAAATAAAAATAAGTTGTTGACTGTTTTTTTGGGGGGGGCGTGTTTTTTGCAGCTCCAGTAAAAATGGGCCTACCTGTTGTACACATCCCTAGTAGATCTGGCGGACAGAATATGAAAATATGAGCATAGCACTTCTCTGCTCTGCATCAAAGTAGTCTTAATTTTCCAGATTACCATTTGAGCTTAAGAAAAAGAGATGACTGTTTTAAAGATTCCACTGTTTGCTAAGAACAGATATTACATAAGATGATCTTCACCAAAAGTCCAATAAATCTTTTCTGCCAGACAAAGTTTCACTTATGAGATTTCTTTTATTACAGTACAAAATGGTACACCAGTTAAGCATTTACGAGAGTTGTTCTTCGCTCTTGCCTAAAGGAAGGACACAGGAAAAGCAGAAATATACCTACTGAATGAACTGATGTCAATCAATTAAAGTTATAAACAATTCTATATACTGAATTATGTGACCTTCCAAATTTAGGTTCTAGAATTTTTATTTCAATCTGATACTTATATGTTACCCACAGTATTCTTTTAATAAATGGCTTATAAGTTAGTTTTTTTCCCCTTTTATCTATTTCAGTTGTGTCAACTAAATATTTTTATCGATCAATGTGGTTTTCTTTTGCTAGAAATTAAATATGAAATTAAATATAAATATTTTTTTAAATTTCTTATCTCATTTGGTGATGAGCAATTATTAAAATATATCTTGTAAATTGACTAAAAATATAAAATATACTTAAAATATAACCTATGGCACATGATTATACTCCAAGTGAAATAAATCCCACTATACTAAGTCATAATTATTATAGCAACTCACTCCATTGAACTTGCTCAAACGGCTTTACATTTTTAGTGCAATAAACTTTTCAGTGTGAAGTACTCAAGATCTTGTAGCTCTTTTTTACTGATCAGGACCTTTCTGCTCATTTTGTTGTGTTTTGCTACAAATTCCTCATGTATGATTCTGTTTATCTATTTGATAATGATGGTGTTATCCATTCAATTGTGTCTGACTATGGGCCAGGTGTATCCACATCTTTCAATAGGCACTACTTTCTATGTTCTGGCTAACCCTATGTTCTGGCTGGTGTCAACTTTGATGGTGACCAGCAGAGGTGGTATTCAGCAAGTTCTGACCAGAACCAGTAGCAGAAGTTTTGAGTAGTTCAGAGAACTGGCAAATCCCACCTCTGACTGGAGATTTTACAGTATCCTTCCCTTGCCACACCCACCAAGCCATGCCCACAGAACCAGTAGTACAAAATTTTGAATCCCACCACTGGTGACCAGCCACTGTATTCTTTGGTGGCCTGGTTTCCTTTTACCAATAACTCTTCCAAACATAAATGCTTTTTCCAGTGATTTCCCCACATTACATGGCCAAAGTAAGTGAGACATTCATCTATTTACTGATTACAAAACAAGGCCTTATCTAGCTAGGTAAGGTAACCATTCTTGACAATCAAAATGCTTTTTTCTCAATATTTTGCTTTGGTCTCTGTTCTAATGCCAAATGAATTATAAATGTCAAGGCTGACCTAAAGGAATTGTCAAGCAGGATCTATCAAGTGGTTTTAAAAGCAGTTAGTGTGATAGACTGACTCTCAAGTCTTTTCCTGGCCATTTTTATTCAGGTTGCACATACACAATGAGACCCACTATTTGGAGACAAGAAACATGAAATAAAATGCTTCAGTAGGAAATGCCCTTCCATGGCTGGAAGGTACTTGAACCGTAGTGTTGGAGAAAACTCTTGAGAGTCTCTTGGACTGCAAAATCAAATCAGTCAATCCTAAAGGAAATCAACTTTGACTGTTCCTTGGAAGGATAGAAACTGAAACTGAAGCTCAAATAGTTTGGCCAACAAATGAGAAAAGAGGACTCATTGGAAAAGACTCTGATTTGGGGAAAAAATGAAGGGAAAAGGAGAAGGGGACAGCAGAGGATGAGATGGCTAGATAGTGTCATTGACATGGTGGATGTGAGTTTGAACCAGTGGTTGGATTCAAATATTTTTTACTACCGGTTCTGTGGGCGTGGCTCGGTGGGTGTGGTAGGGGAAGGATACTGTAAAATCACCAGTCAGAGGTGGTATTTTCCAGTTCTCCAAACTACTCAAAATTTCTGCTGCCGGGAGATAGTGGAGAACAGGGGGACCTGGTGTGCTGTGGGCCATAGGGTTACAGAGAATTGGGCATGACTTAGTGACTGAACAACAGTTGACAATGTTTGGGGCACGATCTTGGAAATTGAGACATTTAAAAATATCTTGACTGTGGCAAATTTTTCAACTATAAACCTAACTGAAGCAATATCATTTTAGCTATATCAGGAGCAGCATTTGGAGCTGCTTTGACTGATTTTGTACTGATGATGGTCCAACAAAGAAGCCCCATTATCTTCTTTAGTGCTGTTATCTCCACAGTCAAAACTCTGTGTGTGTGTGTTTGCCTGCAAGAGACAAAGAAGGATAGCATCCTGAATCTGCTTCAATGAGTCCTTGATTTCTGTACTCTGATACTTCGAACTGTTTGTATTATTCTTTCATTCAGCATTCTGTTACCGCAATGCACTGCTCTTTCATTTGCGTACGCTCAAGCGAACAGCAAGAGTGACAATGAAAAACAGGCAAAATCATAAAGAAAACCTGAAGTGTAGAGAGAGGAACTGACTTTTCTGCTGTGCTGAATAGTTTGACCCACTTGGTCTGCCAAAATCACTTGTCTTGCCAGCAGGACCTTTGATGAGCAACCCTTAAAAATGTCCGAAGAAGGTACATACATTTGAGCTCTGAAATGTTTGGCACCTGAAGTGCTAATTTGTGAAATTGATTATTTCCAGCCATTTGTACCTTAAATTAAGTGTGGTAATAAAACAAGGGAAGTTACCCAGCACTTAATCCCAAATGTACATACGATCTAATCTAAAACGTTAAAGCACTAAAATGTTTAGGCCTGCAGTATGAACCATTATGTATATTATATTCTATTTTCTTTCTCCCTTAACTTTGTTGATAATTAACACTATCATTAAAAAAAAAACAAAATTACAAAGCACTTATGCAAACATACTTTGTTCATGTAATACAGAGGAGGTCAGACTTTTTTTAAAAAAATAAAAAAGTTCAAGCTGAACAGGTAAAAAGATAAAGCTGCAGCAACAGAGATGTTTTCATTTTTATGTACTGACAGCAACTGTTAGATTCAAAGTATGACAAGGAATAAAAGATCAAGAGATCCCATTAATTATTGGATTGCAAACTCTATGTTCAGGCTTGCCTTTCTCTTTCATGTTTATCTTCACAAGAGAGATTAATTATTTTGTTATTTAAGTCTGCCTGCCTAAAATATCTAATTCAAGGGCACATTTTAAAAATCATGTTCTGCTAAATCCTGTTCTACCTTAATTGATTCCAAAGTGTAAAGTTGCATATGTAATGATGATCATATCCTACTCTTTTCTTCAGGAGCTTAGGGTAATTTAGTTGGACAAATGTTAATTTTTGACAAATCAAAATGTGATTCGAGATATGCAAAGGTCCAAGATTACCTTGCCTTTTCCCCTCCCCCCTCCCCTCTTGGGTTGGTTTGGATGAATCTACAGCTTAATTTACCTTACTGGGCTTTTGTTCTTAGGTAAAACTGAAAAAAAGATGGGATATAAATCTATGAAATAAATATTTGCCATGTTTCAAAGTCAAAAAAGCTAGGGTTGTAACAGCAGCTTTCTGACCTGGCTAACCTTTAAATTAATTAGATGGATTTATGTACAGTATGAAAAATTCTACCCCTCAATTGATCAAACTTGTCTGAATCAAAAGATAAAAATATGTGAATCACCATTAACTTGTCATTCTCATAGATACATTTCTAAATTCAAAATATTAAGATATCATTATATAAATCATGATATTTATCTGTCATAATTTCAATAAAGAGAGATGAGGCATTTTACTGAATCCAGAAGTTTCATAGAAGGGCCTGATATCATTAAAATATTCCAAAGAAGTGATTTGGCTAAGGTTAACAGTTCATTTGTACTTTGCTGATTTAAATACTAGAAAATTAAACATTATCTATCTATCTATCTATCTGTCTGTCTGTTTGTCTGTCTGTCTGTCTATCTAATTTTTTTTTTAATTTATCAAATTTAGACACTGCCCATTTCACTATCCAAGTGATTTTGGGCAATTTACAGATACAAATGATGAAACTATATAACAGACATATAATTAGAAACAGAATTATAAAGAGAGTGAAGAATAAAACAAGAACAAAGTTAAAAGACAAGTTTAAAAGGCAGAGGAAGCACCTTCAAAACACCAACCATCCCTGTGGTTGCATGCCAATCTTCAATCCTCATGCTAGTTGGCAAAGCCAGCTTTTCATATTTTCCAAAAGGTCAGAAAAATAGGGACAACCTCAGTTCTAAGGTCAAGATTTTCCACAGGGCAGGTGGCAATTAGAGAAGAGGCTCTTTTCTTAGACCCCATTAGGATCCATAATATATATTCCCTGCCTGCCTGCCCGAGTGGGATGGATCAAGGTAATTTGGACAATTCCTCGGGTAACCTGGTCTCAACCAACACCTTGAATTGGACCTGAAAGCAAACTACCACCCAATGCAACTCATGCAACGGAGGTGTCACATATATCGTCTTCAGAGTCCCAAAATTGGTCGGACCAGTTCTATAGAACCAGTTGTTACGATTCTGCGCAGTTCAGAGAACCGGCAAATCATGCCTCTGGCTAGCCGCTCCCCTCTCCTCCCAGTCAGTCCTTATCGCTCATGTGTGGCATCGCACACATTCCTGACATCACTGACTGCATTCTCCCCCACCCAGTCACTCCTTAAGATATTTTTTTTCCCTCCCAATGATCAGCTGTTCCGATGATCAGCTGTGCCAGGATCCCCCTTGCTGTCTTACTGCTTCACCCAGGAGGCTTCTCTGAGGCTCAGGAGGCAAAAAGGGGTGCATGGGATGGTGGTAGTGCTGCCCGGGTGGTGTTTTTGGCCTCCTGGGCCCCGGGGAAGCCTCCTGGGAGCAAAAACGCCCTCCCAGTTTCCCTGAGGCTCTGGAGGCCAAAGAATGGAGTGGGGGGGGGGGGTTGCTGTGTGCCCCTTCCCCCACATTCTTGTTTTCAAAATTGCCCCCCAGGAGGCTTCCCTGAGGCTCAGGAGGCAAAAAAAAAAAAATGAGCGTGGGGGGTGCTGCAAAAAAGAAGCCATGCCCACCTAGTCACATGGCCATGCCCACCTAGCCATATCCACAGAACCAGTAGTAAAAATATTTGCATCCCATCTGTTTCACAGCTTCATTCTGGACCAACTGCAGCTTCTGGATACTCTTTAAGAGTAACCCCATGTACAGCACATTGCAATAGTCCATATGGGAGAAGAGCAAATTATCAGGGACTGAGAAAAGGGATTCCCAATGCAGCTCGTACACAACATGAAATTGAGCAAAGGCCCTCCTATCTACAATTGCCACCTGCTCCTTAATATATATAATTGGTAAATTTATATACCCACCTATCTCTCATTTGTGACTTATTTTTGTCCATATTTTATGCTGTTTAAAATAAATATTTAGATTAATTTTAAAGGGATTGCATACCACATCTTCAGCAACTGTCCTATTTGCTCTTATAATGTAAGTATACCAAAAGGAGTTATTAAGAATGAAAGGAGAGAATAAGCTGAGTACTGCTCCTTGGGAAATGCATATTTTAACTCCTGCATGCCCAATACATATTTATACATATACTGTACAAAGTAATATTATCAATATAAAAGTGGACATAGGAGAAACTGAGTACCCTGTGGATCAGTTTATGTTGTGCAGTCCCCAGTTCCAAGTATCTGAAAGGTCACAAGGCATAATTTTTGTCAAAAAAGGAGAATCACCTGATATTATCTCATTGCAATAAAGATGGCCCATGAACATGTTGTCAGGTTGGTCCTTTTGCTAAGTGCTCCAGGCTCCCAAAATATAATATTGTATGTAATTCTCCAAATTATGTTGTATACTTTATTCTTTGATATGTTTTTTAATAGATTTTATTACTTTCCATCCCAAGTATATTAAATTTAGCAACTGAAAAACTGGTTTAATCCTCATAGCTATTGCCAATGAATAAATAAAAGTAAAGGTTAGCAATCATGAATAATTACTAGATTTATAACCCCCCTTTATTTATATAGCTCTTAGTGGCATACATAATGCTTCTTCCCATTTCCATACAAGCATCCAATGATCTGGGTTGAACTGAATAAGAAACATCCAGCCCCAAATCACCCAACCAAGTTTTCATATCTAAAGGCCCTGTCCCACTGGCCGACAGACACAAAACGTATGCATAAAGGACACAGCGGATGAGCAAAATTTCGGGGGTGGCTCCATCCGTTGTTATCCGCTCCAAAAAGTGGCAAAAATTTGCATAAACAGAACGTAAAAGAACGTAAAAGAACGTAAAAGAACGGATGTGGGTAGTATGTAGCAGGGATGTTAAATGGATGTTCATAGGAAGCCTAGCGGATGTATATCGGATGCAAACCGTTCACTGTGCATCCTATTTCCATGCTACTAACGCTGTGTAGACGTTCCGTGTACCTTTTGTTTCCTCCCTCTTTCCGTTTTCAGCTGCAGTGGATGTGAGTTGAGGGGATGCCCAGAGGATGCAGAGAGGATACAGCGGACGTTTAACAGATGATAAACAGACATAGAACATTTGTTGCTTGGATGTCACGGATTTACATCGTACACAGCGGAAAGTTCATCCGTTCACAAAGTTTTGTGCAGCTCAAAACTTCTTGAGCGGATGAAATCTCAGTGGACGGATGCTGGAAGGATAGAGCGTATAAAACACGTATGCAATGAGTACACAACGGATGGCAAGCTTTTTTCAACGTTTTACATCCTCTTTGCATCCGTTGGTGCAGTGGGACATGGTGAGACAGGATTAGTTTCCCAGTTTCTAGTCCAGGCAAACCAGCTCTCGAATTCGCCAAGTTTTGAATATTTTCAAGGACAAATCCTTCTGAATGACAAAAGGTTACTGTATTGCTTTTTTTTTTTATAATTAACAGCAAAGGACTACCAGATTCTGTAACAGCTTTGTTCCCTATACCATCTGTCTGATAAACTCACAAATTTTGTTTCTCTCACCCTGTACATGTATACTTCCAAACTAGACTGTTTTCTCCGTATCATATAATATATCTGGGTATATGCATAATTTTGTGTGTATGTATCTATCTATTTTGCCATGCTTATGTAGTGTATATTAGGAGACCCTTTGAGAGCTGTATGCAATGAAATTTCATTTTAATGTATGCTGATTAGTGTACAGTGACCATAAAGTTATTCTCAGTCTAAATCTAACCCTTGCTGGATAATGAGCCTTTGCTTCTTTCTCTCTGAAAATGTAGGAATTCGCACCTCATGCTTCCTACCTAGTTTATATTCTATCATATAAAAGTAAAAAAGTTGAGGTTTGATGTTAATGCCTTATTCTACTGCACCAAAGGGAATTGGAAGTTGATACTTTTTTTTTTCTTCCTCCCACTTTTCTCTTCCCTTTTCCCTTCCCTAACTTCCCTATTTGTTTTTGTATTTTCTTTGTATGCTACATTATAAAATAATCAAAATTATTTCCACATAATGCTTCCTCCCGAAATGTGGGAGGGGGAAGCGTCATACTCTTTTCCATTGCTTTAAATCTATTCCCTGAATTTGGGGAACAGTTTATGCTTTTTATGCAGCGTCTCGGGTGAATATTTGTATCTTCTTGCAACTGTTACTCATTCCCGCTAATCTCAAAGCAACCTGTCTCATTCCTTCTCTTTTAATTTCTAATATACACGCGCTCGGGGTTTTCCCGGAGACTCGAAACTTTGCGCGCCAAGTTTTTTCCCCCTCCTAATTGTTAAGCCTACGTAAGCAAAGGGGAGGGCCTCTGTCTGACTCTCCGGGGTCCTCAAAAGGGGGAAAGCATTGGAGGCTACAAAGTCCGCCTGCGCCGTCGGTTGAGCAGGCGCTCTTTGTAGTCAGCCGGCCCACAATGCTTTTTCGCTCCGCGCAAAGGCGTTCTGGGTGTCTGAGGGGAGGCTAAAAAGCTCGGCAAATGGCGGCCTCGGCCAAGGTGGCTATTTTCCGCCTGCCGGTCCTTCCTACCATTGGAGAGATCATCAAATTGTTTAAACTGAAAGCCACCAAGCAACTGTCCCAGAACTTTCTGTTGGATCTGCGCCTCACAGGTTGGCCGTTCGCGGCGTTTCTGGCCTCCTCGGTGTTACGGTGATTCATCTTTGGAAGGGCAATGGCTACTTTGCTGACCTGAGAGAAATGTTTCGCCAACATATATTCCTTTCACACCAACTTGGGGCTCTCTTAGATGTGCCGGAATACCCTTTCCATCTTTCCTATCCTGGGCGGGGGACGATGGGACTTATAGTCCAACCGTTTGGGAAGCACCGGGTCGGTAGAAACTGATATACCTGTCTTTTTAATCTCAAGTTGGTTGAATGTTTTTCCAGTTGGCAAAGTGGCAGTACTCTCCTAAGGTGGAAATAGCGAATTAGATGGTGTAGAAAATGTGCATTAAACCCCACAGCTCACTCCAGAATATGGGTTTTTATCTATCAATCTCCCCACTTGGTTTCCCCCCCCCTTTTTTTTTTTGGATTTAAATTTTATTGACTGCAAAAATGAACGTACGACCGTCACATGATTTGTACCTGCAAAATGAGGCTCTTTTACATTTGCTTGTTTATTCTTTCTAATCCCTTTCCTGGAATTGACTTTCCATCCAGATTTTGGATATGAAATAAAAGTTCATGGTTTTGTTCTTAATAACTACCTTGAGTTTTTTTCCTTTCTGAATATGAATATTTAAAGAGTACCCATAGAAGTAAGTTATCTGCTTTATTTTGTTATTCCAGCTTATCTAAATTAATCCACTTGATTGTTTCAAATAAGCAGCAAAAAAAAAACCCACCACATTGTTAATATGACAAAAAATGCAAAATGCGGGACGGCATACATATCACTTATCTTTTAATGTATCAGTGCTGTACTCAAAAGAGTACTCAATTTTTGGAGTGCAAAAACCATGTGCACCGTTCTCATATTACTTTAGTAAATTTATAATCTGAAGACCAAGTAAAATGTAAATTATCATAATTTTCACTAGCTCTGCTGTACTGTACATTTATCTGTCCAGTTTACTTGATTTAATGATGGAATGATGAATGATTATTTTGAAGTGATAGCGTCATTTACTTTAACTGTTCTCTGCTTGTGAAATCAAAACTCACTACTGTATGTTCTTTTTTGCAGATAAGGTAGTAAGGACTGCTGGCAATCTGAAGGATGTTTACGTGTGTGAAGTAGGCCCTGGGCCAGGAGGAATCAGTAGATCCATCTTAAATTCTGGTGCTGCAGAATTGTTATTAATTGAGAAAGATTCTCGTTTTATTCCAGGACTCGAGGTACCCAAATATTTTCCAAAATGGTACTGTTGATAATTACCTTTTTGCAGGTTAAATTGTACTGCATTTTAATAACTAGTTACACTAGTATATATTAGTGAGGTTGGTCCTGACCCTTGCGATCTTTTGAGAATCTCTTTAAATGGCTTTTTCAGCAAGACTTGGGATCCCCTGCCAACAAGGAGCTCATTCATCAGCTCATCTTGTATAATATTGATACTTTCCCTTTTATCATCCAGTTTTTATAATAATTGTTTTAAATGGGTTTTAACTGTTGATTTTATTGTATGCTGCTCAGAACCACTTTGTGTAACATGGGTGGTTATATAAGATAGACAGACAGATGGACAAAGGTTATCTTGTTTATATGTCAACATAATTGTTCCTGATTTGGATATCATGGCAGATATGAAATGACGGTTACTGAGTCAACATTAACTCTTATTTTCCAAAAAATTCTATAGTAAATTACAAAGATAGAGGGTGGGAAAGAAAGATCAATCTACATGATGCACGCTCCTGAAGCCTGGATCATGATTAAGAAACTGGTGATGTCTGAAGTGAATAATAAAGCAAGGTTTTAGGAGAGGGAGAAACAGACTGTCATGCCCCTGGTGGAGACTGACTCTGAGGGAGAGGAGGAACAGCCAACAGGGAGTGGAAGTGTGGCTCTAGAAGTTGTGGAGGAGGCATGGGAAGGGCAGAGGCTGGCTGGGCAGTCAGAGGAGGACCCAGGCCCATCCCCTATCCATCCTAGGGCACGCAGGGAGGAGAGGATAAGGGAGAGATGTGGTCTAATGCAGAGGAGAAGGCTTTGATCCTCTTCAAGAGGACAGACATGCGTATGGGCGAATGCTGGAAACAAAGCATGGAAATATCTCTAGTTTATAGTTTCTTTCTGAGTTTGGCATCCTTTCCAGTGTGTGTTCTGTCCTTCTTGTAACTGCTTGTGTGGGAGTTTTTTATCTTCCATCAAGGATATTTGGAGCTTGGAAGCAAAGTGAAGGAATAAAAGGGGTTTCACCAGGTTTTTGTGACTGTTTATTTTGTATCCCCACCCTGAATCATCACACAGACTATGAATCTCTGAGACAGAGAAAAATTAATATTAAAAAATCAATGTTCATTCAGAATGTGACTTGTGGAAATCAGACTTCTCCAAATAATGTTCTCTAGAGACATTAGACAAAATACTAATTTTCCCCAATCAGAATAGTCAATTGTTATACATAGTTGAACTAATTCCTACTATATAAAAATCTACATTGAACTGTTTGTAATTCAGTTGATAGCACATTAAAATTTAACCATTGTATTGATTTCTGCATCTTTATTGTCCCTCAAGTCATCTCCCATATTGTTTCAAAATATCTCTGTTTCTCTAAAGCAGGGCTGTCAAACTTGTGGCCAGTGGGTCAGATGCATCATGCACTGGCCACCCCCATGCCCGGTTTGGCGAAGGGGGGAAAAGTCACGACACATCACATGACACCACCATGATGAAGTGAGTTTGACACCCCTGCTCTAAAGTAAATGGAATATTTAGAGCTGTTCATCAATGAGGGGAATTACTTAAAATTGCCTGCCAGAAAGTGATAAACAGGCTTAAAATGATAGAAACAAGTTTGAATTTAGAATCACTTATGTCAATTCTGCTTCAGTATTTTATAGGAAACAAATAATTTTAAACTTATAATTAATAATTGTAATATTGTTGCCTTTGTATACTCTTTGTATTTGCGCAGGTTAGCATTTATTTAGCTCTCCTTTTGGCACATTTGGTGATATTTGGTATAACAAATAGAATCTCAAATGTACATGTTCTTGCATTATAGATGCTTAAAATTTTTCAATTGTTAGTTATTTCAAATGTAATTAAATAGCTTTTTAATATATTTTTCTTTTTTTTAAAATCTCAGTTGCTGTCTGAAGCAGCTCCAGGAAAAGTCCGTATTGTCAATGAGGATATTTTAACATATACATTCAATGAAGCTTTTCCTAAACATCTTTCAAAGAACTGGGAAGATGGTCAGTATGCTACAAATTCAAATATTAAGAATATTTATTAAAATGAATTCACTGTGTGAGATTACTATAGCAATATAGTGATAAGACTGGAACTTAATTTGTATGTTCTATTTCTTAATTTTGTAACCTGTAACGTAACCAGTGACCTGTAATGATCCCTGTGATAAATACATTTTTCCCAAAGCAGAGCTAAGGGCACATTAGTGCAAGAAAAGTGACTGGTGTTATCAAGTTAATAAATTCTAATGTTTCATACGAAGTATTCTGTAGATCACAAATCTGGGCAATGAATTTCACTAGCAACTTAAATACTATTCAGTCATGTTTTAATATTCATTCTGGCATGCCTAAGTAGCATATCTCTTTGTTTTCTGAGATTAGAACAAATGCTATTTATAGATCTAGACATGGGTATCAAACTTGGTCAAGTTATGTGACATCATGTGATGTATCAGGACATTTTTGCCTTTGCAGAACCAGGGTGGGTGTGGCCTGCATTTCATGCATCTGGCCCACAGGCCACCAGTTTGACACCCCTGGTCTAGGACACTTATCAAGAAGTCATCAGTTGCTTACTGAAACTCAAAAGAGATGAATATTACCTTCATAAGGTGTGCCTACAGCAGCAATTAATTGAGTTTCTGTTAAAGCCTTTTAAGCTATTGATGCAGAGACTGCACATTCGGATAGGATAAATGCGGTCAAAATCTAAATACAGGATTTTTTTTTCTTTAAAAAGTTAATTTTTCCAGCTTAGGTTAACAAAAAATGCAACTCTTAAATTTTCAAATAGGTCAGAAGACCTATCTGAAGGAAAGTTCAGTTTGAGAAGAGAACTAATGTTGAAAAGCTTTCAGTTAATGCCTTGGGAGAGAAATGACAGAGATACCATATGACCAAAATCTCTGTCCTTCCAAATAAGGCAGTGCAGACATTCTCTTTCACTATCTGTTTTACTGCCCTAACATTAAGGATGTTGAAAATTCTATTCAGTCATAGATATGTTGGTCAGATCTGCACAAGATTCAGTATTATGCCTTTTAAATAAATCTAAAAGTTGTTAGGAGAGTTTCTACCTTCCTGCTTATGATACTTATGTAACAGGTATGATATAAATTAATAAAAAATTTGGAACCTGAGAATGATTAATAATTTTTTAAAAATTCATCATATTATATTGGAATATATATTGAAAGTAGTGTTTATTAATTAATAGAAGTTAATATATTGATCTTTGATTCTGATTAAGGCTTATGGTCAAGCAAATATATTTGTGCTTTGCCTTTTATCTTTTATAGATCCTCCAGCTATACATATTATTGGAAACCTTCCTTTCAGTGTCTCAACTCCACTAATAATCCGGTGGCTTGAGAATATATCCAATCGAGATGGGCCTTTTAGTTATGGTAGGATACGGATGACCCTGACCTTTCAGAAAGAAGTTGCAGAGGTGAGTTTGTTTTGTTGAATTATTATACCGTTTTTAACAATAAATATGAGCAATTGGTACATTAAAATTATTAAGTTTAATTTGTTCTTGTAGTTTGGTCCATTTGTATAATGGGGAAGCAATAATACATTTGCTGGCTTAGAGAATGGATTCTCCACTATGTAGAGAGATAATCTGTGTGTTTAAAGAATTGTCTTGTTATCAGCTGTCTTGTAGCAGCAGGACTGATTCTCTTCAACCTGGAAGTCCTGTGTATGTTCAGCTTTCTCCAGGGAAGGAGACAGTAGGGTATGCATGTGAAATGCATAAACTAAAAGTAATTCTATGGTTGCAACACATTAGAGCTCCAAAGCTAGTGGTTATCACTGCTTTTTATTCATTTATTTCCTGCGTTTGCAATTTTTATCATAAAGTATTCCTACAATTCCTTCCACCTCCTTACTTTGTCCACAACAGCAAACCTGTGAGGTGGATTGAGCTGAGAGAGAGGTACTGGCCCAAAGTCAACCAGCTAGCTTTCATGCATTGGATAAGACTAGAATAGGTAACTGATGGGACAGGAAATGACAAAACCTGTGTTGTGATACTAATAATGTAATTAACGTACTCGTATTGATATATTTGTGTTGTTATTATCATGACATGAATTTCATCATTTTACAAGTAGTGCTTGGCTTACAGACACAATTAGGACCACAATTTTTGTTTCCAAGAGATTGTGATTGTTAAGTGAGTTGCACCCAATTTTAGGATCTTTTTTGCCATGGTTGAATCACTGCAGTAGTTAAATAAATCATGTAGTACTTAAGTGAATGTCACTTCCCCCAGTGTACCTGGCAGAAGCTGGCTGGGAAGATCACAAGTGGCAATCACATGACCCTAAAATGTTGCAGTTGTTGAAAATACATGCTGGTTGCCAAGCAGCCAAATTTTGATCACATGACTGTGAGGATGCTATGACAGTTGTGATTGCAAGGTCCAGTCATAAGTCATTTATTTCGATGTCCTGGTAACTTTTAACAGTTTAGTAACTTCAACAGTTGCTAAATGAATGGTTGTAAGTCAAGGACTATCTATATTTGAACTGACCATCAGCACGACATAAAATTGAATTATGCATCAATTGGCGCTGAGTAATAGCAACATGGTTACCAGCCTTGGCTGTACATTGTTCTATTTGAACACTGTGAGGAAAGTTTCACTGAATTATATGTGTTGGAATGGTCAAAATGACTTTGTGATATTGGCTGATTTTACACACTTTCAACATGCTACACAAAACAAGGCACCAATACAGGAACGTTTTCTGATGAAGATAATCATGGCATAAAGGGTAGAGCTGATACAGGTAGTCCTCGAGTTATGACTACAATTGAGTCCAAAATTTATCTTGCGAAGTAAAACATTTGTTAAGTGAGTTTGTCCCATTTTACGACTTTTCTTGCCATAGTTGTTAAATGAATCATTGCAATTGTTAAGTTAGTAACATGGTTGTTAAGAGAATCTGGATTTCCCATTGATTTTGCTTATCAAGAGGTCACAAAAGCTGATCACATGACCCCAGGACACTGCAGCTGTCATAAATATGAACCAGTTGCCAAGCATCTGAATTTTGATCATGTGACTGTGGGATGCTGCAACTGTCTTAAACGTGAAAAATGATCGTGTCACTTTTTTCAGTGCCATTGTAACTTTGGTCACTAAATGAATTGTTACAAGTTGAGGACTTACCTGCACTTACAGGGGCAGGGGCCTCCAACCTTGGCCACTTTAAGTCTGGTGGGAGTTGAAGTCCACCAGGCTTAAAGTGGCCAAGGTTGGAGACCCCTGCACTAGTCTAGAGTTCTGTGAAAATCGAATTTTGAATCAGTAAGGAGAGAGTTTTTTCTTCTGTCCCCTGCCCCTAACAAGACAGAAGAAGATGTACCAATGCTGTGGAAAATGAAAAAGAAAAAACACCAAAACCCTGCCATTGAGAATTCTCTGAACTGATGCCAGAAATGTGGCTGAAAAATAGGAGCATCAAAAATAGAATCTCTCAGCTGGAGCATTTTAACACACATCTGAACTGATTTCTTCTTCCCAAACTAATTCAGTCCTGGAAATCAGCAAAAAGTTCTGTCCCAGTAAGATGGGGTCCTGAATCTTTTTTTAAGTGTTCCTTTTGTAATAAGTGTTGCAAATGTTCCGTTTCTTTCCTCATGTTCTAGTTGAGTTTTAGTGATCATTCAGTGCCAACCTCTGCAGATGGCACGGTAGGGAGACAAAGCTCTTTTATCAAAACTTGGTTTCTGGAGTTTCTGGCATTTCAGTTCAGTTTTCTGAAATAATTGGTAGTGTGAGCTGCTATTCTAAGCTTAGTGGAAAGGCTGGCTGATGAGGATTTCAGAGCTAACCAGGTTGGAAAAGAGGAAGAGCAGCCTCTTGGCATTTAGGCAGAAAAGAAAAGACTTAAGAACATAAATGCAGTCTGCTTTATATAGCAAGAGCCAGCTGTACATGATTTCAAGTTTTCTCATATGTGACATGAAGATTATAGTGTTTTTGCATACACTAGTTCAAACAGGATGCAAAATAGCACAGTTGGTAAGTTTCTTATATTAGGTGACAAGACGATATAACATAAAATCAGCGACACAATCATGATAATAGAATAAATTTGTCTTCTGAGTTATTACAAAGATCTTTCTAATCTTTAAACATTTCTTAATGCTAGCTGGTGTACTTCAAGGACTATATAAACTATAGTTTATAGTTTATATTAAGGTTGTTTTTAATGGCCCCTCTTAGTCTGATGAAAGTAAGGGAGAAGGTTTCATGTCTTAGACATATCTGAAGGTTTTAGATATATCTGATTTTCTATCATTATGTTACTATTTTTAAAAAAAAATTCAAGGCCTGACTTTCCCCAACTCAGCCATGTCATTTTGAATATCTTTTACATAGATCAATACTTATTGTCCCTGTTTTAATTTTTTTCTTTTTTGGACTTGTTGGTATTATTGTTATTTTTGTTGTTATCACATTCCATCAAGTAGAGGTAGTTCTTGCTTTAAAACTGCCCTGTTTAGTGACCATTCAGAGTTACAATAGTGCTGAAAAACGTAACTTTATGACTGACCCCTGCACTTATGGCCATTGCAGCATGTGATCGAGATTCAGGCATTTTACAACTTGTAGGCGTTTAAGACCGTCAGTGACCCACAGTCATGTGATTGCCATTTGAATGCTTCACCGCTGGTTTCTAACAGTCAATGGAGAAGCTGCAGGAACATCGCAAGTCATGATCATATGATTCCTTGCTTAACAGCACATCATTTAGCAATAGACTTGTCATTAAGCAACAACTATTTGTAGCTGTAGAAGACATAGGAAATAGTTTTGAAGGACAGAAAGAAAAGCACCCTTCAGACAATTGGAGCTCAAGTCCACTCCAAAAAACTAATTGGAGAAAAGCCCCTCGCTAGTTCATATAGAGATAAGGAGGGGGGGGAGCACATTCTGATTTGCAAGCTTCTGTCATTATAGATGATCCATAAAAATAGCTTTGACATATATGACGTATATTAATCTGATCTACTTTATAGCATTAACAGTAACTGAGAATTGTAGATATGGCGTTCGGAAAGCTCAAGGCCACAGTGAACTGAATTTTCAGGGAAAATCACAGAATAACAAAATATTCAGTCTATCAGGAAGTTAAAAATACCAATATCCCAGATGGTTAATAAGGATGGCAAAATTAACAGAAAAAGGAAAGCTATTCAAATCTTTGTTTCATCTTTTGCAACAAGAAATGTTTCACTTGGCCCCAGTGAAGAGCAGGAATGAAGTTTGAGTTTCCTATTACCTGACTTTATTTTTAAATTTGAACAAGTTCATATTGCTAGAATAGCATGAATTATATTCAATAGAGAATTAAAACAATTTGCAGATGTGTTTGAACATCTACTCATAATGTTCGAATAATTCTAGAGAATGCGTAATATCCCTGATGACTAAAGGAGAGACAACGTGCATATCTTCAAAAAGCTGAAAAAGAGAATCTGGGAAAGTGTAGGCCAACTTGAGCAGTCAATTTGTGGAAAGTTTTTTAATGCAAATTATTAAAAAATTGTCAGTGGGTAAACATCTTTAAAACAGTATGATAATTAACAAACAAGATGGATTTCTGAAGAATAGAAAGATTGTCGCATCTATCTCCACAGTCCTTTCAACAGTTCCATGAAGGCTCCACACTAATTTGCACCATGTAGGTGATGCTAATGACACATAAACTTCCAGATGACCTTAATGACCTGCTAAAAGAATGCAAATGACCAGCTGTCTGCCAGGAGTATAAATCCTTCCATTTCCCATCATCCATAGAGCTGAAGAAGCTTCTTGGATGAGAAGTGAAACGTCTCCAAAGAAAAACCAGAAAGTCTAGTTGCTCTTGAAAAAAGCATCTTTGAGACAACTATGACCTGGATGGCTGAGAATCTCCATAGACAAAGATGAAATTGTATTGACATATCCATGCATGGATTTTCTAATGCACATACTTTATAGACCAGCAGTCACCAACTGGTGGGCTGTGAGAAAATTTTGGTGAGCCATAGAGAAATCTCACCCCCAGAGCACGCACCCCCAAAGCAATTAAACTAGGCTGCGCAGAAACACAAGGCTGCGCCACCCACATGGCCCGCAGGAGCGCTCCTACCCACTCCTTACCTGGTAAACTTGCCTGCTAAATTGCTTTTTTCTTTTTCCAACCATCTGTTCTGCTGTGCTGGGAGATTTAGATTAGCAGGAAGCAGGAAATGGTTGGATTTCTTGCTATCTAGCTAGTCTTTAAATCTTCAGCTCAGCACAGCCAAACCTCCATTAGGACTGAAGGTTTGCTTGCAAGCAAATTCAGTGCAGACTCACGGCAAGCAAATTTGAGAGACTGAGCTAGCCGATGGCAGATAGATAGATCACTGAATGATTCTGTGAGCAACTCAATCTGCCTGCTTTGCCTGATTTTGGGTAAAAGTTGTTCTTTTTTAATAAAAAAATCAATATTTACATGTATGGCATGTTGTGAGTTTGCTTGCAAGCAAATTTTATGTGACAGACTGGGCGAGCCAGTGGCAGATAGATAGATCTCTGAATGAATCTGTTTTCCTGTGAGCAACTCAATCTGCCTGCCTGCTTTGCCTGATTTTGGGTAAAAGTTGTTCTTTTTTAATAAAAAATTCAATATTTATATAAGTATTTATAATATTTACATACAAGCCATCCCAGCCAGTCACATGACCACCAAGCCACACTCACAAATTAGGCCACACCAACAGAACTGGTTAATGGTCCCTGGGATCTAAAATTATGAGTTTGGTGGTCCCTGAGGTCCAAAAGGTTGGCGACCCCTGTTATAGACCATTGAATTATAACATTAATGAAGCTACATCTGCATGTTGTATAGAGACTACAATAGTGTGTCTATTCTAAAACATAATGTAGGCTAAAGTATAATCCTTCCTGAATTCCCTTTGCTTTATTATGAGCATTTGTCAGTTAAAAAAAATGGAGCATACATGTTGATTTATAGATTGGACTAAAATATTTTCTTAACTTTTTACATTTTTTTTTTATTTTTCTAAAATAACACTTTGAGGTATGTCCTCCTTGAATATGTTTCCAAATGCTCCAGGAATATACAAACAAATCTATTTGAAGAATTTATTGAAATACTGTGTTCAGGTTACTATGATTTGTCTGAATCCAAAAAGTATAGAAATATAATGACAACAAAATTGTATTTGCTTTCTTTTAGTTCATACTTGTTTTATTCATATGAGAAATGATAGCATCAGTATAATTTAGTCCTATTAATTGTTATAGCAATAAGTGTGATTCTATTATTGATAACCATGAAAAGATTTGTAAAATATTTGGTATTTTAGTTAACAGGCTACTCTAAAGAACACTTTTATTTGGTTGTTTTACATTAATGCTGGCACTCATTTACAAAAATGTTTTTCTCCCACAGCGACTCACAGCTAGTACAACATCCAGACAGCGAAGCAGGCTTTCTATAATATCTCAGCACCTGTGCACTGTTAACAAAGGTTTCACAATTCCAGGTCAAGCTTTTGTTCCAAAGCCAGAGGTCAGTCTGTTCATTCTTTTTGCATTAAAATCAGTGTTTGAAGCTTCATTCAGCTATTCACAAAGCCATTAGCATGAAGACTCAGATATATTCTAATTTCACCGAGTATTCAAGAAGGTTGTTGGATTAACTCAAACAACTGAAAAGTAAATGTAGTAATAAGGTATTTATAACTGGGAGGAACATTTTTAATTTTTTAGTGAAGATGAGAGAGAAAAATTTAAAGGCAGTGTTCAAAAGGAAGGCAAATCAATAAAAGAAAAAAGTAAGAGGTGAGATAAATTCTCACCTTTATCTGAATAAATTCAGATAAATTCCAAGTACCCCAGAGATTTGTCAAAATTCTTAAGAGGTATTGAGTAGTGGGAAACCCTGTAGGGCTACCCCAAAGCAGCATCAAACTCTTAGTTAAATTATTTGTATGATCTGGAGGAAATCACACATTTGTGGCAGTAATAAAGGTTGACATACTTCTGGGAAATTGCTATTTTTGGTTTGATGTGTCACTTCATGGAGAAAGATTTCCTTAGAGGTGGCTGTGTCCTGATTTTGAGAATAACAACTCAAGTAAAATGTTATTCCAAAAAGAAATGTTTTTTGAGATTTTCCTGAACTAGTTCCAAAACCCAGTCCTATTATATTCCCTCTAATATCCAAAATACAGATTGTGATTATTTGTTATGTATGTCTCCTCTTTATTTGCTGCTTTATTGTGATTTAGAAATTGCTGGTGATAATTGTGTCCTTCTTATGCAAAAGCCATAATTTGTTTATGCCATGGTTTATTGAATAAATGCATACTGTAATAGCTAGGTTTTCATCTCACATTAAGGCAAAATGAAATAAATGCACTCAATTTGAGTACCTTCCCAGAACTTGGAATTGCCCTTAATGATTAGCATTCAAGAAGTTACAGCTGGTATAAAATGCAGTGGACTAGGCACTAATGTTTGTATTCCAGTATCTACAGGTGAATCAACTTATTTTGGTGGCTGCATTGGTTGCTAGACAATTTCCAAGTATAATTCTTGTCTGATTGTTACCTTTAAGGCCCAGTGTAACTCAAGACTTAGTTATCTAAGGGTCTGCCCATCCAACTAGATCAAATAAGGTTGACTCCTTCCAGGTTCTACCTCTATGAGATGGGCATCTAAGTGTGCACTCCAAAGTGGGTATATTCAGTAATTACTCCTACTCTATGAAATACCCTCCTATCAGAAATTTGGCCAGCATTGTTCCTTCTTGGTTTTAGGCAAAGTATAAAGGATTACCTATTTCTCTTTGCACAGGAGGAGAGTGTGATCTTGTGCTCTTTTCATGTTAAATTGGTGGTAGTGATATACAGTATGTCTGCAGAGAGAAGACTCTCTTTTCTTAAGATCTGTTACTCTTTATTTCTATGCAAGCAATATTTATTTTGTTTTGATCTTGCTGGTGTCTTTTTTCTTGAAATTTGTCTGACTTTGACAAAATATTTTGAGAATCAAGATAGTTTTTCATGGGTATTTTTACAAATGGCCATCTTGGGGCCTTTTTTGAAACAGTTGCTATAGTGAAACACTTATTTCCAGGATGGTATTTTGGTAAAGTTGCTCCCAGGTTGTTCATCACTTTTAGCTTCCAGTATGTCCTCTACCAATCTATTACAACTTATTTGGGTTTTATATCATGAAAATAATAACATCTTCATATTCATTGTTGAATTGCAATTATATTGGTTTATACTATGAACCTATAGTATGTATAGTATAAACCAATATATATATTTATAGTATAAACCTATATATAAATATATAGGTTTATACTATAAACCTATAGCTTAGGGCTGCTTCTCTTCAAAGTTGAGGTTTTGTTTTTGTTTTAAATGTACTTAAAGTTACTTCTGCATATGTCTCAGAATTACCACAAGCAAATGTTTGTGATAAAAATGAATCAGCATTTGTATACAGTACTTATCTTAAAACTGCCCATTTAGGGAGAAAGGTTGTGTGTGTGTGTGTATTAATAAACTATATATAATAATGTTTCACAAACTGAAGTGCTACACTAACCAAAATAGGTGTTATATTTTGAGTTTGTGTTTTGCACTTTACAATGTTTTATGAAGTAATCAGAATCTTTGTTCAGATTTCACAGATAAGGTAGTGACAAAACTCACTGGCTCTCTAACCACACAGAAAGTTTTATTGCCTCTGGTAATGGGTAATTCTCATGGGTACTCATACCACCTTACTGTCCCTTGCAGTTGATGTGTCTTTAAAAAAAACAGTTTACCATTACATCTTTTGTTAGTAATCTTAAACATTTAGCAGTGTGTTTTATGTATCCCAAATATTTATCCTCAGCCCCTTTCCCCACTTTTCAGCTTTGCTACATGACTTGTGACTCTGAAGAAAAAAAATATAACGTCTTATAGATGTGACAATTATTAAAGATATGGATTAAATGAGGGACTGACAGGACTTCAGGAAGGAGGGATAATAAGATTGCAATTATCCATTGAAAACAAGGTCTGAAGTCACTTATAATTTTATTAACTTTAATTCCTCTTTTATTTTTTGCACTTTTTTCTTTTTGATTTGTGTTTTGTTCTATGGGAAAATGTCTTAATTAAAAAACAAACAAACCATGATTCTGGTTTTTTTGATAGGGGCAAAAGTTACATTTCCATTTTTTGTCACATTATGTATAATTTTAGAAGCCTCTACACATCCTTTTATTTTTCTAACTAAAAATTCATGCTGTAATTCTTATATAAGAAACAAAAAACTGGTCTTTTGGTGGAGTGATTTAATGTTGCTCTCATTAGAAAATATGAATTATAGAAATCTACAGGTAGCTCAAATTATATTTCAAGCCATTGATTCAAACTTTATTCTTTACATTGTGCTATATACGAACATGTTCAAATTTTATCTCTCCTCTTGAATGGAAATGAGTGGTTACTTTGTGACCGATCATTGTTTTTGCAGATGGACACAAGAAAGAGATTCAAAGAAAGGCTATTGCTGGTAAAATAATTATAAAACAATTTACTATTGCCTGCTAAATCTCTGAGTGGCAATAGCCAAAATCTTTGGAATCTGATTGAAGATTGCTTTGAAAATAGTTTGCATAAATTATAGAAAATAGCTAGATGACATACAGCTTTAAATACTGCTGAAGTATTCACTAGTTACTGACAACTGAAAGAGTTTACTTAATTATGTTAATTATGTTGTATGTTATTTAAGACTGCTAGAAATCAAGCTTTGGAAAAAAAGGATTTTTTAAAAAATATCCTGTCAGGTAAGTCTTGTAGTCTTGTTGTGTTTGACAATTAAAATTAAAGGCAAAATATTAAGTAAACATTTTCCAAAAAAACCAGAATGAGAGCAGGTTATTGTGAGGCATGGAGTCTGGGGTCAGCTAATCTTCAAATATGTCAGGATAACAGTTATTCTTTCAAAGAAATCTTGAGATATATATCGTTTATCATAGTCATTGAAACCTGACATTGAGAAAATGCAGATAACATTTAAAAACAACACACAGAAATTCCCAGTTAGGCAGAATCAGTTCAGCTGGTGCCATAATTCAAATAAGACACTTCGTGATACTAAAGGTGGCATGTGACAAGTACGAACTATTGTAACTGATTTATATTTCTATCCCACCCCACCCCATTCTCAGTATAATCCAGTTGCAAAGCAGTATCAGTAATAAATGGTTAGTGACTTTAAATTCTTAGCATCTTTTTCTTTTTTTAATAAATAAACACCTCACCCAATGCAATTATAAGGCTTGCATCAACTGCATTGTTATAAAATCAAGACTACATAAACAACTTTGGAGGACAGGTCCACCACCATATTTACACGTAGTCCTTCAGGCTGTAGCCTGTGTCCACTTGCCGGGCAGCTGGGTGCAGATTTTGCTGCTTGTTAGAATAAATCTCTGCTCTCTGCTGTTTCTTAAAACAGGAAGTGCCAAAGATGGCACCTGCAGCAAGCAGAAGTCCAGCTGAAATAAATCCAATGTAAACTGCTCCTCCTGGTTCATGCTTACTGCTTTCTGGAATAGTTGGGTCCAGAAATTTTGAAATAATCTCTTTCGTGTACCAGGCTGTTGGTATCAAGCCAGATATTCCTGCCAAAATAAAGAAGACTCCTCCGGCAACTGATGTGTGGTTTTTGGTCTCTCTGTCCCCTCCCAGGAGGGTACACTTCATCCCCACTGTGGCAATGCAGATCCCAAAAATGGAGAGGATGCAGGACAGAATCATGGTGGTCCTTGCTGCCTGGATGTAAACAGGGAGAGACAGGATTGAATATTTCAGCGTGCAGCTGAACATCCCGGTGCTGTACCATGTGCAGTCCATCCAGAGCCCTTGCATCTGAGTGATGGCCGTGATTATGTTTGAGCCCGTGTCTGCATTCACCTTCCAGTTGGGCAACAGGGTGGCTGCGATCGCACCAAAAACACCAAACAAGGCTAGGACGAAAGCAAAAAACTGGAGAGCGGCTGATGCCATGATGAGATTTGCCGTCACCTTTTGTCTGCTTGTTTCTTTTCTGTTGCGGTAAACCTGTGTTACTGTCTGTTGGCTCCCCAGCCAAGGCTGTAGTTGTCTGTATGTGATAGGAGGAGGAGGGGAGAGAGAGTGGCAAGGGCAAAGGCAGGAGAAATAAGCAAACAAGTGGTTGCATTTGAAATAACAGCTAACTGAATGGCTTGCTAAACGTGACCCTGCAGCAGATGAGAAGGCTACAAAAGGACTGAGCAGATGTACACCGGGCACTTGGAGAGGCGTGATTATAAATGAATAGTGCGTGAGAGCAACTGAGCACAAGGAGGTGCTGATAATCAGCCACAGTGGCAGAAACTGCAAATGAAATGGTAAGATGTAAAAATGAGATATGTCCTGTGCCCCCCAAAAAAATTCAGGAAAGACTTGTGCCCTTATTGGCCAGCTTAGAAGCTTCCAATCCATTTTGTAATACAGTATGAGGAAATTTTTTAAAATGTAATTCTAATCCTATAAGCAGGATTAGGTCTTGGATTTGAATTGAAATGTACCTCGATATAGCTTCTCAATTTTTGCAAGGAATATTCAAGCTGGAGTTCAAATAGTCTTTTCATACTTCAATTCTTTTAATTTAGTAAATACTCCTGGCATTTACAGAGATTTTTATTTTAATATTGCTCCTTTTCAGAAGATCAAGCTATTTTTGAGCACATCCAAGATTTAAAATGGTTTTTTTTTCCCCTGTAACTTAAAACTCAATTGATCTTGTCCTTTGCTTCATATTAAACATGTATGGTATAGAAAAATTTATCTTAAAGACAAGCAAAATAGTTCCTGAAAACCTTAGACACAATAAATTCAAACTAGAACTGAAATGTTGGCAATATTAAACAGAATGACCAACCATAGTGATTTTTAATATTTGTTAATTATTTTAGATATTTACTTTTGTTGTATGCCACCCATAGTCGCTTGCTCATGAGAATGGACACCACTATAAATTAGATAAATAGCTATAACTTCCTATTTATACATTTGAGATTTAAATGTGTTCTTGATTTAATTGGATTGGGAAATTGGACACTTCTGCAAGTATGGTGATCTCTTTAAATTTATAAGGAGTCAACTGAGCATTGAACAAAAATTGGTATTTATGTGTCATATTTGATATTGCCACCTTTCACATGCATATATTGATGTACAATACTCCCAAAATTAAACTAACAAATACAACCCTTCCTGATGTTAAAACCAATATTTCACAATGTTTATTTTCAACATATAAAATAGGTGTTCCCTATGACACATTTTAATTAAATGCTCTTATGAACAGCTTTGCTTCTTACAGTTTTCCAAATATTTCCCATTAAATATTTACAGTTCTATAGTAGTTTCAATTTTACTACAGTTCAGACATTATGGATTTTGAAGAGTAAAAACTGGCAGACTTGGCAATGGAAAGAGAATGATATTTTTTGTACTTAGTGTTAACAGTGTATCTGCTATTCCTCTATGATTATTATTTTTTCATGCTGAATTTACCAATTTAATTAGCTTCACTGCTTTCCATGTCATAATCTTATACTGGCTTTCTTAACTTAGTGACTTATACCGAATGGATATACTGTGTATTAACAATTTTAAAATTGCTTCTGCAAGAGAGTATATATCATATGTTTTGTTGGGAACTTCTTTGTTTTAAATTCTCACAACCCTTGTGTTTTATTTTCTGCCACAATGTGATAGATCCAGTTTCATCTCCTCATCAGCTGTGATAGAGGGAGAAGCCAGCCCTGAATGGTACCACTTTTACCTCATGGTTTACTGTTGCTGAAGAGCACTGTAGAGTGTTAGTTTTTGCAGCTTTAAACATTAAAATCAGCAAGATCTCATAATTAAATAGTAGCTTTTTTGATTCAATGCCAACAACACAGAGATGTACAAAAATATTAAAATCCCATGTTTTAGCAATATTTAGATGCCATATAATGCAGATACCTCATAATACGTTTTAGTACTTACAGATAAAGGAAAGGTTTAAGATGCTTCCATGACAGCAGAAGTTATAAAAATACAACTTATTTTGAATGTGAATGTCTCTGTTCCTCATCGAAAATTGCATTGGCTATTTTATTAACCAGAAGTCGGTCTCTGGTGCTCCGTATGCAGCAGCAGTGCTTCCTGTTCCTAGTCTTAGTACCATCTACCAGAATATAAAGAGATACTTTGTTTAATGAATCTGCATTGGAGAAAATACTTTGCTTAACAAAAACAAAAAATAGAGAAAAGGCATGGTTTTAAGCACATAACTATTTACAGATCCCAAACTGAATAATTGGCTTGAAGATTAGAACAAATATTTTAAATTGGGAGGGGGGATTGTCCCAATTTTATTTTTAGAAATTGTTTTTGCTACAATATAGGAAAAGTAACTTTATAGAATGAGCTTCACCACAAGTGAAAGGCAGAATTAATGTCTTTTATATTGCCAGTCTTCAAACCCCAGAGTTACACAGCAAGATAAACATTCCTCTAGGTAATCATTGTGAGAAATATACATACAGTAACATACATAGGTACGTACATACAGTACATATATATGTGTCTGAGTTTCACATACCTGCTGCTTGCAGCCTGCAATCTTTTCAATTTGTTTCTGTAAAGTACCGTAATTATTTGCCTTATTCTAAAGGTTAAATGGGAAAAAGCAATGCTTGCAACTTATATGATAAATAGAGAGCATAGCTGAAAAGGTTTTGGCAAGTCAACAAGAAAAAGCTCTAAAGCAAAGAAATGTCAAGAGAAGCCTGCTGATTATGCAATATGATAAATAGGTGCTTCCCTTATTGTCTGGACTTTTCTGTCTGGAAAAGGGAAATCACTGATTTGTGATCCAATGAGACAGTAAATCAGGTGCTCTCCAGGTATTTGGGCTTGCAAGCCCCACTAAAAAGACCAGGATTGAGGAGGCTGCTTTTTGTTTCAAACATCTGGTGGGCATGTGATTATTTTCCCTGGGAACAAGTGAGCATTGACAGCAACATAGTGATAATTGTGGTTTCATTAATCTTCAAGCAAGGGGATTCAGGATTTGATTTTAAAAACTCTACTATGAGTGATTTATACAGTTCCTATTAGCCTGATTGCCTTCAAATTCTGAATGAGCCAAATAGTTGTGGACATTGGTGCCTGTCTTGGGGTAGATCTTGGGGCAGGTTTATTACTATGTAACAGAAGCCATAATATATTAACTGCTTGGAAGAACTTTTAAGCTCAGAGTAACTCTTAAGGATGAACTCTTAAGGATGAATTCCTGTCCTTCTCTGAGCAAAAAATAAGGAGAAGCTCATCCTTGAGGAACAACTCATCCCATCTTTGCATTGTTATAGCTCAGAGGTTTGATATGATTGGTAAGTTGGCAATCCTAAGAGAATTGTCCGGAAGCAGATCTAATTGAACTGGATAAGACTTAACTTGTAGTTGGGGTTTAAAAAATTTTTTTTAAAAGAATATAATTTCATAGAATTGAAGTATTTTGTGTTATGTTTTTTTAATTAAGGTCACAAATTAAACAATTTCTACTTCAAACAAAATACAAAGGTAAAACTATAACTCCATCTCTGAAGTGATCGAAATATAATCAGGTTTATAGCCTGCATAGATCTTATTTAATACTTCAACTAGCACTGGCAGCTTGGTCATTAATCAAAGTGGTTGCTAAGTAAAATTTCAACTGTATCAAGTCTGCGAAGGTTTTAAACAAGAGGATTGGTCACACCTTCTTTTGCCATTACCATTGAAACTGAATGGTTGCTAAATGAGACAGTTCCTAATTTTAATCTATACATATAAAAGTGAAATACCACTCACACATCATCACAAAATCTCCAGAACCGCAAAGCCTACAAATTTGAAATTTGGCATGTATGGCTTCTAGGTGCTCACTAAGAAATGATTTTTCAAAATGACCATCAGATCATTAGTATTATTATTAACCGGTTCTGATGCTAAGGAGTTCTATTCCCCCTCCCCACCTGAAAAGAAATCTGTTCCAAATCCAAAACACAAGCAGAGAGGAGTTTCAGATTCACAGTACCAAGCAGCTTTAGTACTTGAGCTAAGCCACGCCCAGGCTCCTTGCTGTCTCCTTGTTCACACAGCAAATACTGTTTCAGTTTCCAAACAGCCCTCAACTCTGTCACACACTCACACACTGATAGGATGTTAGCCAGATGAATACCGATGGATGCTGGTAGGCAGAGGCAGCATTTCCTCCCCCCCCCTTATTTTCCTCCCCCAAAACTAACCCCATCACATAGTTTGGTAGCGAAGCACGGATATCGGGCTGGTAAAGTTATGTTCAGGCAGTATAACTAAGTTTTGTCGCATTCAACATTGACATTCAATGTGAAAGATCTCAGGAATAGCCATGTCAAAATTGCCTGGGTATTTCCTCTAATAGGGAGTTACAAAAGAATCCTTATAAAAGGTGCAGTAAGCAAACATGGACTCTAGATTCATTGAGTCTTTCATCAAAAGGGCACAGTCTTAGCTGCTGGAAGGACATTAAAACATGCTAAAGTTAGTACAATTGAACATAATTATTTAAATATCTTGTCCTGTATAAAGAAAGATGCTTGACTATTCAAAAATACATTCCTGAGCAGGACAGATTGATCCAATTGATCTTCCAAGTCTATTGCTTGCAGATTGAGAGCACTTATCCCTCAGTCGTTCCCCCCGTGATCAAAATAACTTCTTTCAAGAACCAGTAATTCCAAGAATGTTCTTTTCCATATTGATTCAAAGTTGTTTGCCATAATCAAGAGAACTTACAGCTTCTGGGGAAAACAACTTTCCCCAGTGGACTAGAATACAGATCTGTAAAGCCATCTTTACTTTAATCAGATCAGCCTTCCTCCCCGATACATTAGGTATTTAACTTTAAATAAATATTCCTAGGACTTAAGTGTTTTGTGTTAACAGTATTGAGATGGCTTGTTCTTCTATCTCTGATCCCCCTTTGCCATTCACCATGTCTCTGAAGAGGAATTGTGAATATCAGAATTTCCCAATTCCACAATGACCCTGGAAAAAGGTGAGAGGAAAAACTATATAGCATATTTTTTTATTTTCTCTGATTTCAGGGGTAGATATCTGAAAAATATGAGACTGTTATCGAAATGTTGATAACAAAATTCAAGCCAACACCAATTAACAATATGCAGAGGATTAAAACTGGCAAATTAAAATCTCTATTTGATGCAAAAAATCCCATTTTACTCATAAGACAATTACCCTGGAGAGAGAGCTCTTGGGTTCTATATTCCTATGGTAAATTGTAAGTTCATCTTCTGCCAACTGTAATAACCATAATATTTAACCCAAAACCAGACTTAAGATTAAAAATGTTTCAGTTTCTGTTTAACTTCATTAAACTTTAATATATAATGAAACTAGGAACTAATATAAGTTTAAACAGTGCTTAAAGCTAAAGATAAGAGTGTAGTAGCTTCAATAATTGACTTATATTATTCTTTCTCTGTGTATTATTATGAAAGAAACAATTCCTGCCACAGGAAGGTATTAAATTTACCAGACCATCGGGAATCTGAGGAGCAGAAGCCAATGATGGCTTCTATTAGCAAACCCAAAGAGGAAGTGATACAGCCCCCCCCCCCTTTTTCTTTTTTAATCCTATGGTGTACCCTCCAAAAGATGGGTTAGAACAGGGGTCGCCAATCTTTTGGATCCCAGGAACCACAACTCATAATTTTAAATCCCGCAGACCACTAATATGAATTTTGACTGATGATGGTTTGCTGACGTTGTTGGGAAAGTCGGTCCCACATTCCAGAGCTGCATGGCTGGCCCTTTGGTCGTCCTGGAACAGCTGCTCCTCCAGCTGGGTGCACCGGCCTGCCATGGACTGGAGGAGCTACTCCGGGATGACCAAAGAGCCAGTCCTGTGACTACTGTAGCTCTGGAATATGGGACCGACTTTCCCACCAACATCAAGCCACCCCAGGGTGGATTTCCCTCCCCCACCATTGATCTTACCTTTCAGTTCCAGCTTGTGTAGTTCTACTCAAGGTAAGGTTTGCACTTAGCTGAAGAGTGGGGGCCATGAGGTGGGCGGGCCATGTGGGCGGCTCAGCCTTGTATTCCTGCGCAGCCTGGATTAATTGCTTTGGGGGAAGTGCCTTGGGGGAGACATTTCTCTGTGGATCACCAAAATTTTCTCACAGACCACCAGTGGTCCCTGGCCCGCCGATTGGCAACCACTGGTTTAGAACCATGGGACCTTCCAGAACATCTCTGGGAAGTACCAATTCTTCAGGGTTAGGGTCCAACTGTTTAAATGGGTTTCTACTTGGAAAGGGTTGGATCCATCCTACAGATTCTTAGTTTAGTTTATTTGTCATTGCACCTCATACAATGAGATTAAATATTTATTTTAGGATGAAGATTACAACAATGTAGAAGAGATCAGCTTCAGGTAAAAAGTGGGCAGAATGGATGTAAAATGAAGTAACAAAGCTGGTAGTGGGTCTGTAGGAGCATAGGACTTGGGAAACTTTGAATTTGAAGTGGTTAATGCAAAAGAACTATCATATTTTTTCTGTTTTTTACATAAAAAGAACATGAATGTATGTGCATAATTTTTTTTATCTAGAAAGCAATGTGCATATATTATATACATAGGCACAGTTTTTCTCTCTTTTTTTTTTTTTTGCAGATAACTCAGTGCAACTTGGATAATTTTCTGTAGATAACTGCCTACAAGTTTGAATATTACGCTTCCCTCATAAGTTCCGCTGTTCATTTCAAAAGAATTTTTAAGCACTTAGATTTCTATTTAAAACAACTTCTAAGTAGCAATTGAAGGAAATTCACTACTGCTGTCAAACTTTTGGATCCAAGGGTTCCCAAGAGCTGAAAAGCAGTTAACAGTTGATTTCCAAAAGTGATTGGTATGTGACCCCAGTTTCCATTTGAAGGCACCGTGGTTTGAGCAAAAAGGTGGCTATTCCTCCCTCCCAGAGCTCTAAGTCCACTGGAAACCACTGTCTTGCAATCTTCTTGCAAGGAACAGCTGTCTGGACTTGTGAGCAATGTCATGTCCTCTCCTTATCTGGAGAGGAATTACAGAGAGCCTGCTCTTCATTCTGCTGCGGTCATTTGCCGTGATTCCTTTTAATGGACCAATCTTCAGTTTGCCATTTCTTCTTTGAAAGTCCCTTCTAACTTCTTAAGGTTATTTTTTTTTGTAACACGTTGCAAAATTCAGTCTTATTTATTTATTTATAAACTTTACTTGTAAAGTTTGAGCCAGATTCACTTAAACATCTGTGTTATGAGGTTAACAACTGCAGTGATTCACTTAACAGCAATGGGAAGGAAGATCACAAAAAGGAGCCAAACTAATAGCTATCTAGCTTAGCAACAGCAATTTTGGATTCAACTGTGATCATAAGTCGAGGACTAACTGTATATTGACTGAATGCAGATAATGAGGAATTACCTGCTGTGTTCTGACACTTGAAAACATGCTGGAAAATATTGAGGCAATGCAAACATGACTAAATTAAATCTAAATGTTATTGTCTACCTTGTACCTAGTCATAGAATGGAAGACATTACAAGAAAAATTCCAAAGTATTATTTATATTGCCTTAGTTCCTTTTCACTGAGGGCCAAGTTGATTCCTTTTAATGGACCTATCTTCAGCTTGCCATTTCTTCTTTGAAAGTCCCTTCTAACTTCTTAAGGTTATTTTTTTTGTAACACGTTGCAAAATTCAGACTTATTTATTTATTTTCCATGCATATTACAGCACCTAACAAAATTCAGGATTTTATTGGCATTAATTTTTAAAACAGTTTGACAGAAGGTACAAGATTTTTTTTCTCAGTTAAGTGAACCTGATTTTGTGTTTGCAGTAAACATTTATTCTGTGCTAAAACTATGAGCAAAATTAAATGGCAGAGTTACTATGATTATCAAAAATCAGTGTGTGGAAATGGAACTTGTTAATATGCATGACTAAAAAATAGGATATAATGTCAGTAATTTCAAAGCAACCAATTACAAGTGAACAGTAATTTCCTATATTGGTTTCCATAGTAACATTGCAGCTTTCTGAGTGTTCTGAGAACTCAGACTCTGTAATGGAGTAAACAGTAAGATGTGTTTTGGATTTCCAGAGGATTAAAAAAAGTGCAGGTCTTCTTTGAGGATGCCATATTTATTTCAGCCTATTTTTATTTTCATGTAAACGTGCAGTATGATGATCAGAGGGAAAAGCCACAAATTCATAATTCTACTCAGAATTTTTCTGCTTTTTGCTGAATTTTGAGGAACATTTTCTATCATGCAGAATAAAATTGAATGAGAAAATAAACCAACAACACATGCATAAATGAAAGAGAGAAAAGGAAGAAAGGAAGAAGAAAATAGAAAGAAAAAAAATAGAAAACAATTAAAAACATTTTCATGTTTTTGTTGGTTTGTTTTAATTGTAAAATCAATAAAATTTATTTATTTATTTTTGAAAAAGAAAATTGAATGAGAAACAGGATTCCCTTTTCCCATAATAGAGAAATTCTTCTATTCTACAAGAGTTTACTGTAGAATGGCTACAAGATCTCACCAACAAAAATCTATAAACATTAGATGACAGCAGCAAAGGGTTACATCAAATTATATAATCTAAAAGTCTAGTTGGATTTTTGCGCATCGCAGATCCCGAAATTGTAATTTAGAAAAATTGACAGCAAAATTAATTCATTTTAATAGTATTTTTGTAATGTCTGTTTCTCTTACTGATCTGTTCGCATTTTCCTGAAAGCATTATTTTATGTTATGAAACAGGAGGAGGTCCACATTGTGAACTTGAAACCTGATTTATTGGTCAACAGAATTGCAATTACTCCTTTAAATGACATGTATATCAGTTTATAATAAAATATATCTCCTTACTGTAATAAGTACAATAATTTTATTATATATTAATCTCAGGTAGATGTGACACTTGTCCACTTTACACCACTAGTGGAACCCAAAATAAAACAGCCATTTAAGATGGTGGAAAAAGTTGTTCAAAATATTTTCCAGTACAGAAGAAAACATTGTCATCATGGTGCAAGGTAAGAAAATGAGTGACGTATAAAGATTTGTTTTCAAGAATTGCAGGGGTAGGCCGCACGCTTGCATATTTGATTTGTTCAAGGAATTTTCTCATTTGTATTGCACTTTCTTATTTCTCTTCATAGCTCTAAGCCTTGAACACAGTTGTGATATATTTACCTGCTCAGGTGGATTTTTATAGTAGAGGTAGCCCTTGACTAACAATTTGTCTGATGAACGTTCAAAGTTACAATGACACTGAAAAAAGTGATTTATGACAGTACTTCAACTTATGGCCGTCGTAGCATCCTGATGGACACATGATCAAAATTCAGACGCTTGGTTATTGGCCTGTATTTATGATGGTTATAGTGTCCTGGGCTTATCTATTGCAACCTTCTGACAAGTAAAGTTTGAGCCAGATTCACTTAAACATCTGTGTTATGAGGTTAACAACTGCAGTGATTCACTTAACAGCAATGGAAAGGAAGATCACAAAAAGGAGCCAAACTAATAGCTATCTAGCTTAGCAACAGCAATTTTGGATTCAGCTGTGATCACAAGTCGAGGACAACCTGTATATTGACTGAATGCAGATAGTGAGGAATTACCTGCTGTGTTCTGACACTTGAAAACATGCTGGAAAATATTGAGACAATGCAAACATGACTAAATTAAATCTAAATGTTACTGTCTACCTTGTACCTAGTCAAAGTATTATTTATATTGCCTTAGTTCCTTTTCACTGAGGGTCAAATTGAAGCAACATGCTGGTGCATAAAATCTGATATGAAGTGTTGCCTTTTCCATATATATTGAGAGATCATGGACAATCCTCAGCAAACCCTTGTAAACACAAAGTTAAAAAAAAAAACTGCTTTACATTGTTCTCTTGACAAGAGAACAATGTCATGACACAACTGAATGAGGTTTGTGACATAAATAGGTTTCCTTCTCTGAAATAGTTGCTTCTTAGTTCTTTACAGTCAGGAAGGAATCTGTTTTTTATTAAATCAGAAATTTGATATTTATTATTTAACCTATGGCATGTTATACATGGACTTACAATATGTATAAACACTTTCCCTAGTTTAAAAAAACACTGGAATATGAATGTTAAAAAGCTCTATATTCAAATTCTAATGTTTAGGCAATCTAACCTAGAAATTTGATTCAAAAAATGATAAATTTGATAAAAGGCAGGGCAGAGCAGATTGCTGGTGGCATCTGCCTCTGAAGACATCATTAATTTCTCTACCTTAGTTGTGCAACAGTTGGAGAATGAGGGTACCTGTTCTTTTCATCCTATTGCAGTAACCTCGTGAAAGGCATGCCATGTGCTCGTCTTCAGAGTACCACTGCATTAATGTTATCCTTACTATTAGTGATAGCAAAAGCATTCCCAGAATCCAACTGTTTTAGCAGAATGACAAAGCACTGCAGTGTAACTTCACCCTTTATGTAGATGAGATCACAATACACATACAAATGGGATACAGCTTATGTTGCAGTGCTTCTTTTATCATTTTCCCCAATATCACCTCTTCTGTAGAGGCATATGAGTCATAGTGCGGCTGTGGAATATATTATTTGAATTGAGAAATCTGAAGTAAAATCAACGGGTGTTCGTTGTTGATTGTCAATATTGTTTTCTTTCAGGATTTTATTTCCAGAAGCTGACCGCCTTGAAAAAACTAAACATCTGCTCATGGAAGCAGATGTTGACCCAACTCTATATCCAACTCAGCTGTCTTTATTTCAGTTTAAAAACCTTTGTAATGTCTACAGGAAAATGTGTGATGAAGATCCAGATCTTTTTGCATATAACTACAGAGAGGAACTGAAAAGGAAGAAAAAGAAATCCAAATTCAAATGGACTGACAAAGATTACTATTTTCTTTCCTAGAATTAAGCAGCCACAAAGTCTTAATGGGTTTTTGGATTGGACTGAAATAAATTTGACTTTGAATATATACTTCAGTTTTAACCAAAATTGTACATGAAATTTATAAATGAGAATAAGGATCATTTTTCTTAAAACTCAAGTCATACTACTTTGCTTATCTTCTAAGTGAAGTCAAGTCCCAAGACGAAATGTAAAATAACTGAAAAGTAACCAACACCCCCCCAAGAATAAAACACTCACAAATCTACCTATTTCAATTAACATTTTACTGTACAAGCTTATAGAGAAAATAAAAATACCATAAGATTACAGTACAAGTTTTTTATATGTACAAACATACATAAACATATATAAAAATCAAATATTAACAACCATTTACATTTTAGTACAATGTACAGAGGACTTTGTTACTCTGTACTGAAATAATTTAATTTGACTTCAAATAAAGCAAAAACTAACATGCTCTTAAATGCTCAATGAAAACTAATTGGACTCAGGTCAAAAAATGAACATCTCTCCCATGTTTTCAAAAATGTTTAAATGTTACCTGTTACTGAAAGCGAAAGATTAATTTACAGAACTTGCAAATTCAAGGTAAAACTTTTTTCTTTTGGAATAAATTAAAATAACTTATGCCTTTACAACTACTTTTGTGGGAAAACCCAGTAGTGCATTAAACTGAGAGTTAAGTAGTTTTATCAAGATACAAATCAAAACAGCTAGGATTTTCCATGTCTCTCTCCTGTTTCATAAAAGCAATCCTCATTAACCACTGATGTCAAACTTTGCACACTGAATTCTCTTTCTAAAATTGAATTCAGGTCAAAACACGGAGAATCAGGCTGATTGTCAAGCGACAGATGCTGTTCTTGCATTGCCCGCAAGGTTCCCTTGTCACGTCTTGTGCTGTTCACTTTTCGTTTAATAGGGCAAAAGTGAGCGCGAACTAGTTTAGGCTGTTCTTCTGCTCTCTGCCTGACTCCGTTCTCTATCTCAGGAGGATACCCCATCTCCACATCACCGTTCTGAATCTCAGAAATCTGCAACTGCTGGAACTGGATTTCTATGTCTTTCGTGGGATTGCCTTTTTTCAGAAGTTGCTGGAAATTATCTTCCTCATCACTTAGAATATCAGATTCCTTTACAGGACTATTTGACAAATTGGATGCACAGCTCTGCAAACTCTTCATGGGAGAGGAGTTTTTAGATTCCAGGATACTGTCAGTCGTTTGGCAGCTGCTACTTGGTGTACTGCTGCTCAAACTGCATTCATCAGAATCCAGTTCATTTCCTTTTCTTGTGCTGCTGTTCCATTCATTACTGGGAGAATTCTTCAGTAATTTCAGTGATCTGGAAGAAGCTGCCAATGTAAAAATACACCCATCAAGTTTCTGTATGGAACAACTGTGGTAACCCATTTAAACATTATGATTGATGCAATTAAGTGCTATAGAAAAGAGACAGAGAGAGAGAGAGTGTGTGTGTGAGAGAGACAGAGAGAGAGAGACAGAGACACCAGAGGGCAGGCAATCTTTTAAGACTAGCATGTTTGACATAAGGAAAACATGATTGCCTACTGATTTTTGCGTATTTTGTGAGAACAAATATGGCTGCTCCTCCTAGGCCCCCTATGACGCTTTTCACCAGCTTAGTCTTGGCTTTTTCCAGTTGGATGAACTCCTTTCCAGAATAGGTTCTAGATTAAAACTTTCGAGCATCATTGTTATTGCAGACTCTAAAGAAGGGTCCTTGGGAAGCATTTCACTTTCTAGCATGACACAAGCCTTCCACTGATTGCTTTTCAATTAAAATGATAGAAAAAAAATCAAATAAAGCAAGGTGAGAGGTATAGCCTAGAAAATGCCTGGAAAGCATCCATGGGCAACCATGTTTCTGTCGTATCAAAAGGACTTACTGAAAATAACTGGTCTTTGGAGAAGAGCATGAAGGTTAATGGAAATCCTGAAATCACCTGAAGTTTCCTAATCATTGTTGTACAGTTGCTAAAAGAGAAATTTGAGCCAGGCACTACATCATCAAAGAAAACAGGTAATGGAATAATTTTAATGATTTTTAAAACCACAGAATCCTTTACTTTGAATTTTTAACCTTTTCGGCAAGAATATTTGTCCCATTATAGGAAGTTCTCACAGAACACACAATTGGACCAGCAATTTGACTGCTAAGCAATGCAAGTAAAGTGAAATTTTACATAACTGGCACAGGCTTACAGTGTAAGTTCTGGCTGTGGTCATCAAGCGAATCATGGTGGATCATTAAGCACAATATCACATGACTGACTTGATACTTCCAAGGGGCTTCCCCACTGATTTTGCCGTCAGAATTTGGATATGAAGGTCACAAACTGATCATGTAATCATGGTAAGCTGCAACTGTTGTAAATGCATGTTGATTGCCAGGCACTCAAACTGCAAATAGTCATGGGACCTCAGGGACGTGGCGATTGCCACAATTCTGAAAACTGGGCATAAGTGTTTCTCAAGCACCTTAATTTTAAATGGTTGCTGCAGGTAAACAAGGACTGTCTATATAAATTTGTTGATATCTTCCCATAGTTGTAGATAAAGCAGTTATAAAGGAGTATTGAACTAGCATAACTGGATCAAGCTCAACTAATGTAATCTAAAGATTTCAGCTGGCTTGTAAATATAAGACATAATTTAATATGTCTTCCTTAAATTATTTCAAGATGGAAAATACACATTATTTCTTTATTATATTAGGTTAAAAATTGTTTCTTGTTAATTAATTTGAACCCATTGGCACATTTGGAACATTATGGCCAATTTCCCATAACAGTTGCCAAAGTAAGTATGGCAAGGGGAAAAGTGTCACCCCACAGAATTCTAAATAAGTATTTTGGTAGGCATTCTATGGGATAGATTATCTTGCTTTGCTTCTCCAACACTTTCAGTGGAATGTAACTAAGCTCTCCTGTTGATTAATCTTGCCACAGATTAATACACAAAAATGTTGACATATTAAGAAAATATTTTCTTACCCAATTTTGCTGAAACTGGGATTCGATTCTTATGTGGTATGAGGCGATTTTTATATGATTTCTCAAAGGGCGAGTCGCATTTTATTTGACGTCTGAAGTTTTCTCTTAGAATTGAACGAATCACTTTGACGATGTTGGTCTTGCTTTCACAGTCACTGTGGTTGTGGGGAAAAAACAGTAATGAAGTCAATGAAAAAATAGTTTTTTAAAAAAATTCAAAACATTTAGTTCCTGATAATAATAGATATCAAGGCCTGATTCTCTTTGTATATATTGATTCCTTTGTTGCCCAAAGCAACATTTCTATTCTAGGTAACAAAATTAGGCATATGGTCCAGGTTTGTCTTTTGCATATCCCCCAAATTAGCACTTCTTTTTTGGTTCACTTTTGAGAATTCTCTGAACAGCATCATAAGAATCTTTCATCTAACTTTGACCAAACAGGATAGATGTATATGGGACTCTTACATGAATGAATAAATAAATAAATAGTATACTATTTATGGATATTAATTTATTAATATTAATTTATTATATTGTTTAAAAAGAAGAAAGGAGAAACAATCCACTTAGAAACTTGGAATCAAGTTGTGCTTCTACCTGCTGCACAACTGGAAGGTTGTTTCAGGTCTTCCTTCTAATTCCGACTTTGTATGAATCAGTTCCCAAATACTGCTGTTTTTTGTTCCTGTGGGTAGAAAGACACTTTCTTACAAACATTTAATTATACCTACAAATTTCTAGCCAAAGAATTTCATATATGAGAATATAATTAGGGCTTCAAGTTCATCCAAGAGATCATGTCAATTGTTTGTTTTTTTTCTTGCAATAAGGAAGGTATTGGATTTTTTAAAATAAATATCGTCTTCCCAAATTCAAACCGTGAATGAAACTGGAATATAGCTTTTCTGTTAAGTCGTAATCCTGTGTTACATCCATTTGTTCAGCAACCATTCAGAGTTAAGGGGGCACTGAATGAAGGGCCTTGCAACTAGTCCTCAAAATTGCCAAGCACCTGGATCATGATCACATAACCAGAAGGCTGCAGGAGCAGCCAGAAATTTTGAAGATTGTTAGTTACTGAATGAGTAATTGCTAATGGAGAACTACCTGGTCATTCTTAAATTGTGAATTCTTCTTAAGGTTATTTTTTCTTAAATTTAGAAGTATAAAACATCTGTGCATACCTGCAGTAAAGCACTGTATTTTGTGTTTACAATTTATTCTGTGATTAATTCATAATTGATCAAAGGCAAGAATGAAAAATACTTTATACATGCTTTAGCATTTCAACTGTACTAGCCATATTATTTGTCACTAGAAACAATTCATAATTCAAAGCATTGTTTTGACATTGTTTTAGGGAGTTCTTTGGAGATTCACACAAATACATTTAGTGACTGATCAGAAAAAACAAGGGTTGTTGTTATTTGGTTTTAAAAAAAAAATCCTATAAAATAAAGCTATCCTTCTCCCTGTCTCCTTTTGGGAACTCTGATATTCTTTTGTTGTTGTTGTTGATAAGACTTTCTTGAGTCGAATTCTACTCACAGGATTCACATTCAAATTAATATAAAATTAGGATGGAGTGGCTCTCAGCAATCCCTTTTTCCCTCTGCAGCCTCCCACTGCTGCCTTTTTTGGTGTTTCCAAAAACCATCCAACCCGGCAAAAAGTAGCATCGGCATGGAAAATTAGCAGGAAAGAGGGGCAATCAGCAAAGATTGCCTTTTCTGTTCCATTTGTCAGAAGTATTTCATCATGGACCAAAAGTACCTTACAGTGGAAAAAGCTTTTAGATCAGCAAGAGGAAGTAAGAACTGCCTAATTAATGTATGAAAGTACTAAAAGTGCTTTAAAATTAACGAGTGAATTCTTTCTATAAATTCTGTGGCATTTAAAACTATTCCAATGTTGTGGTGAATAGCCTGCTTGAGATACTGAACTTTTCATCAGTGCAATATTTATTTATGAAAGAAGCAATGAAAACTTTAACACAATATATTCATGGTTGACAAACTTTCAAAGTGTTAAAAATAGAGACTATTTAAAAATTGCATGTTTAGAAAAATCAAGTCACCTGCTGTATTACCCAGTCGAACCTGAAGAGCAGATAGAGGAATCAGCCAACGAAATTTAAACAAATCCAGATCATTCTGATTACTACGGGCATTACCTGCCTTTTTAAAAGGACAAAAAGAAGAGGACAGTTAAAAATATTGTGCCAGAAATTCCTTGTTGTTCAATCTAAGAATATTGATCTTCACTTCTATTTTTTTTTTTAATGTGGTAATATTAGAGAGGGCACTTGCCTGATTTTTGCTACTTAATTACTAAGAACATAGCTTATGTGTGCTTTTGCAAACTTTCATGTTCAGCAAGGATAATCATTTTAAATCTAAACATCTAAGGCTTTTAAAGATACATACATGATTTTATTTCTTTTGATAATTGATGTCTAGAGTTTTATCCCTAAAATATATGCTCTTTTTATTCAGTAACTGTAAATTCCAACCATATACTTATTTAGATCACTCATGATTTATTAGTTATCTAAATACTTACCAATTTCTTTTTTAATTTGCAGTTCTCTTTATACACTAAGATGACTGCCCGTTTGAAAACTAAGAAAGAGAAGATAACTTTTATTGGTATACTGCCATACTTTTCAGTACATGCTAAGTTGCTTTTTAAAATTCATCAGGAACTGACAATGTGCATTAGAAATGCCACGGAGAAGTATTTCACCATTTGGTCAAGGTCTTGGACTTAAGTTCCTGAACCTGTCAGTAATTTCCTAATAATATTATCACACACACTTCAAGCTGCATGTCAAAATAGGACACAAACTATGAAAAGGATTATGCAAATGCAGAATAGATTAAAAAAATATTAAAAGCAGGTTCAACAGGAAAAAATATGCATGTATAAAAAACATCAGAGTTTTTTCCTGTAATACTAAAAACAAAATGAGATACCATACAAACATGCTTGCTTGTTAAAATACATCAATAATTCTGCCATGTTTCAACAACTATATTTAATATATACTTAAATATATACTATATTACATACAATAAGTAACATTCAATTGCAGAAGACCAACAGGAGGCTTAATAGCTGCCAAGAAAAGCTACATGACATTCATTCTAATGTTTGGAATTTGCTTTCCACATAAAATTGCTAAAAGCATCCATCTTTGGTACCTTCCAAACTCTATAGTCTTATGAGTTGCCATCACAGTGCAACATCACCAAGTGCTGCTAAACAAGTGACAAGAGGAGAAATGCAAAGATCAGTTTACAAGATGAGGACTTTTTCACTCAGCAAAAGTGTCAGTTGATTCCCACTGTTGCTATGAAGCATTGGTCTGAAGCGGGCCAAGGAAATATTGAGAAATACCATACTGAAAGGGTCTGGCTGTGCTGAAAAGTCATGGAAAGACTAAAGTATTGAGTGCTAGTTTAGTATAAGTGTTCAGCTACAGGACTAGATGGAGGGAGACCACAAATTCTAGTCCTCCCTTAGACATAAAATGGAACAAGAGAGGAAGACCTCTTGCCCTACAACTCTGCTGTAGGAGATCTTATAACATTCTAAAACAGATTTTTGACACACAGAAGTACATGAAAGACAGGAAATTCCTGGGAGTGAATAGATCTGTTTGCTTATCCTTATATTTTATAAGTAACATCTACATAGCCCTGTTTCTTGAAATGCTTAATTGGGTTGCTCAAAGAATAACATTTCGAGAACATCAAAAAAATAACTGACCACAACTTTGACTCCAAGCAGCCCATCACAGACACAATTAATTACGTCAATCCAGGTAGCCCTACAGTTGGAATACCTAAACCCAGCAATTAATTGATTTTGCATATCTAAGAAATGCAGCAGCTGAAAATGAACCCCTTCCATTACTGAATTAATCTTCAAAGTCTAAAGGTACTCAGACCACCTTCCAAATCTTGACTGCCATGTTAATTAAACTATGTCTACCGCTGTCTTTCTGGCCAATGGGAAAAAGTTAGTGGTATTATCCTTTTGGTACTTCCCTAAAGCATCCTTATGGTACTTATGGTACTTCCTTATGGTACTTCTCTAAAGCAAAATCCTATGGGATACTAGACAGCAGGCATTGGAGCAGGTCTAGTATTCCCAAAATGGCAATGCTTTAATTTTCTGGCGGGATGAGAATTCTCAAAATCACCAATGCAACTCTGAACAGATTAGTGACTGGCTGTGTTAAGTTTATCCTAAAACAGCTTAAGTTTCCAATTTTGGGGGGGGGGAGGTTAATAAAACCCCCCAAATCAATTGATATCGATCACTCACCAAACACTGTGAGCTCCAACTCTTTTCTTGTTTTGCCCAATAATATGAATGGATTCAGCCATGAAACAGTAGAGTGCAAAAGAAGTTCGCCCATGGAAAGTTCTGTGACCTAAAAAAGAAGGAAGGTTGAACAATTTCCTCAATAGAGGACAATCAGCATTACACCAAAAGTTCACTGCAAAATACCCACTGATTTTAGAAAAAAATGTAAATTTACCATTCCAATGGTTTCAAAAAATGTCAAGAGGCATTCTTTTTAACATGTCTTGGACTCCAGTTACTGCAGCAACCTGAAATCTTATTGAGTGCGGTGAGATTTACTACCAGGAGGATATATGCACAGACAGGACTGTAGTTTAAAAAATTTGCCTTCAGAACAAGCGATGGGTGATCTGTACATCAGTTAAAAGCTAGGATGTGACCCGTTTGTTTATTTTAATGCTACGGTGTAAAATAGATTACATGACAGAGAAGATAACAACAGATACACAAGATATTGATTGTTGAAAGGAAAGAAAATTGCTCTCAAGTCAAGCCTTGCTCTGATAACAATCCAGACAATTTTCTTGACAGAGTAACAAATGTCTGCTTATTGCCTTCCTTTCAGGAAATTGTTTTGAACTTCCCAATCCAAATGGGGGGAGGGAGGGATTCTAATATCTGTCTAAATCCATGTTTAATTTGATTGTTCTGCCAGAACTAAGGCCAATGTTTGACTGATTTGTGAATAAAATTGAAAAACAGAATTCATGCTTCCTTACCTCTTTCTCAGTCCCACTCTGGTCTGCAACTAGTTGGTCAAACACTGCACCATAATCCTCGTAAATCTTTTGCATTTCATTGATGTGGCTGGCCACCTTTTCCATTGCCTTTAGTGCTTCTGCAGTTTTGAAGACAAGACTGTGATTCAGCAGGTGGTTACATCTAAATTACCTGCCATAAGGTCTCAGGCCAATGAACTACAGATGTTACATTATGTCCTGCCCTCGTGTATGGGGTTTTATATGATTTCACCTTTCTTGGCAGAAACAGAAATTTCTATTTTTACGTAAAATCCTGTGTGGTGTTTTTGATTACTTTGACCACCAGGAAGCACCACCTTATTCAATTACATTTATTGGGACTTTCAGATCTCTGCTCTGAAACCTTAAGGGGAAATAGGCTGTATGTTCTATTCTACAGCCTCTGTACATCCCTTCCGAAAAATGGCTTAGCACCATGTCCCAAATAGCTTCTAAAGCTAATGCACTGCATAAAATCATCCAAATATATAAGTTTAAGTCCTAGTAGGTTTGGGCCCCATAACCTTTATCTCCGAGGTCTAGTTAACGATGAAACTAATAACATGGTTATTGGTTCATCAGGGCATCTAATTAAAACCTGGGTATTCAGCAAAAAAAAAAAAATCAAATCAAAAACACCCAGAACAGCCAAATCTACCTCAGTATTTCACAAATCATGGGAAAGTTCATTCACTCTGACTGGGTTCACAAATCATCGTGAGTCATCATAAATCATAATTAGAAGAGACAGCATACAATGAAAGGCTATAATTTCCCAGACCACAATCTGAGCTGTCAGAGTATCCCCAGATTATGGCAATCACTGTTATGCAAAGTTCATCCATTCCATCCTTAAACAGGAACAAAATGGGCTGATTTTCCCGTGATTTCTCTGAGCAAACTTACTCAAGAATTTCCCAGACTTACCTACCTATCTACTGACAAACTTATCCTAACCCAAACCCATATTTGGTTTAATTATGCTATAACAGGTAAAAACCAGCTTCACAACCATAATGATCTCATTTATTGCATTAAGCAAAACCAAAAAGGTGCCCCACATCACTGCTTATTGTGCTGTGTGATCTACATATGGTGTCACAGTAAGTCATTGTTAAATTGCCTTGACTGAATGGCTGTAAAGAGATTTGACAGTAGCTTTTAAAAAAAAAAAAAACAGTGACTACCCTTTTGTACTGTTCAGTAAAATAATTCCATTGATAAGTTACAGTTTGAATCTGGCTCAAATCTAAATTAAGCACTTGGATAATTCAACAAGCTGCTATTCGTCTAAAGTAGGGGTCGCCAACCTTTTGGACTTCAAAGACCACCCAACTCATAATTTTAGATCGCAGGACCACTAACCGGTTCTGTGGGCATGGCCTAATTTGTGGGTGTGGCTTGGTCATGTGACTGGCTCAGCATGGCTTATATGTAAATATAAGTATTTATATAAATACTGAATTTTGAATAAATATTTGAATTTTTATAAAAAAGAGCAACTTTTACCTAAAATCAGGCAAAGCAGGCAGATTGAGTTGCTCACAGAATAACAGATTCATTCAGAGATCTATCTATCTGACATTGGCTAGCTCAATCTGTCACAGAAAATTTGCTTGCCCAGCAAACTTAAAAAATTAACTCACAACATACCATGAATGTAAATATTCAATTTTTTATTTTTTAAAAAGAGCAACTTTTATCCAAAATCAGGCAAAGCAGGCAGGCAGATTGAGTTGCTCACAGAATCATTCAGTGATCTATCTATCTGCCATCGGCTAGCTCAGTCTCTCAAATTTGCTTGCCGTGAGTCTGCACTGAATTTGCTTGCAAGCAAACCTTCAGTTCTAATGGAGGCTTGGCTGTGCTGAGCCGAAAATCTAAAGACTAGCTAGAAAGCAAGAAATCCAATCATTTCCTGCTTCCTACCTAATCTAAATCTTCCAGCACAGCAGAACAAATGATGGTTGGAAAAAGGAAAAATAGCAATTTAGCAGGCAAGTTTTCCGGGTAAGTGAGTGGGCAGGGAGGGTTCCCGCGGGCCATGTAGGTAGCACAGCCTTGTGTTTCTCTGCAGCCTGGTTTAATTGCTTTGTGGGGCTGCTCTAGGGGTGATATTTCTCTGCAGCCCACTAACATTTTCTCACAGCCCACCGGTGGGCCACGGTCCATCGGTTGGTGATCGCTGGTCTAAAGCAACCCAATGCACAAGGCTCTTAGTGTGAAGCTCAAATACAGAGATTGAGAAAACTGCACAATAAATTCTCCTTTAGACAGCTCAGTGCTAAATCCATGTGTCCATTTTCAAATACTAATTTAAATATAAACCAAAACTGTTTAAAGTTTTTGGGTAGTACCTGTGAGGTGGTAATGCTCCTCGCTTTCTACATCAGTCAGAGATACCAGTTCTTTCAAAAGCAAAGGGTATTTCAGCACTCTCTGCACAGGTTTGATAAGAAAAGACTCCAAGGTGGAAGAATGCTGTTTCGTGGGATTGCGTGCATCCAGAAAAGCTTTGAAAGTATTATCAGTTTTGGCTAAAGGAAAAAAAAAATGGAACAAAGCAGTTGTAGTGGATATTATAAATAATATACAACTACATTGCAATAGTTAAAAGCCTAACTGCTCTTTATTCAAAAATATTAGGGCAATTAACAAAGATCAAGGATGTTAAAAAAAAAATACAGCAGACTATTTAAATTAAGACAAACAATCCAACCAAAGTAACAAGACAATGTTAATCTGGCACTGAAAAATATTAACGATGTCACAATAGCTTCCTCAAATGAACAGGATTAATCAAAAAACACTCTGGGGTCTGATGATTTAATTATCACTACAATTTTTTTATATATTGCCAAGATCTCATTTCTGGCAGTTTAAAGAACATTTAGTTCTGAAGTATGCAATATAATATTTGAAGATACCACTGTGCCAACAGACATTTTTTTTAATTCTCCAAGCTCCTCACTCCCTGTGACTTTTTATATTAAAAAAAGACTTTAATAAATAAAGGAGAAACATCAAAACACAATGCCAGATTCCAATATCATTTCCAGGAATGTTCCTGAGTTCCCCAAAGAATGCCAAGAAATTAAAACCCATCGTTGGCTCTATCCCTGGAGTTTGGTTGTTCTCCTATTACCCAGAAACAGGAAGAACATGAGTAAGGACAGTAGAGTGGAATTTCAGCCTCAAAAGCTTACGAATAGCTGCATTAGATACAGAGGATGGATTGCACGCTATTGGAAACCAATGAAGTTGTATCACCTACCTGAGCAAAGTCCTATCCATAGAGACTTCCAACAATGTCTGCCAGGCTGTTTCACATAACATTAAAAAAAAATCTTATAATTTAAGTTCCTGAATTAAAGAAGAACTGGCATGCTGGGAAGTTGTTGGCCCAACCATATCTATTTTTCCAAAGGCTTTAGTGACATAATTAGAGCATACAATTAATGGATGCTTGCAACTTAGCATGTTGATTTGATTTGATGAAGAAAAGCTTGAAATAATACAGATTAATAGTAAGTCATAGTTGAATGCATCCTGCATTTTTTTCATTATTTTGTGAGATTGCACACTTTCACAACTCCAAACATATGTATCAATCTAGAAATAAACCACTCAATACTTACAGTACTGTGTATCTTTGCTATTCTACGTTTGTTAATATTTTCATTAGGTAGTAGAAAATACACACTTATAACGATATATCGCTTTTGTTAACCTACAATTATTGTGAACTATTCTATTTATATTTTTAAACCAACATTAGAAAATGCAAATTATTACTTTATTATCTAAAGTCTTCAACTTACAGCCATTCTTTCAGCAACTGTTCAAAGTCACAATATTACTGAAAAAAATGGTTTATGACAACTTCTCACACTTACAATCATAGCAGCATTCTCATGTTCCATTTATAGCTTTCAGCAGGCAAAATCAAGGGAGGGGAACCAGATTTGTCTAACAACTGTGAGATTCACTTAACAACTGCAATGATTCACTTAAAAACAATGGCAAAAAATGTTCATAAAATCGAGTACAATTTGTTTAACGAAGCACCTTGCTTAGCAATGCGCTAGCCTAAATTGCAGTTGTTAAGTTGAAGACTGTTATTACTATCTTTCCATTCCAAAATTGATGATGGTCTCTGAATGATCTCCTCTAATCACTGACCAAGATCTGCTTCGCTCTGATAAAGATGCTGTGTATCACATGCTTTTACAGCATTGTTAACCATGATACTTTTTTATCAAACGTAACAGATACTAAGAAGCAATTGAAAGTGTTAATATGACTTATTTCAATAAATAAACAGGAACAGACCAAAAAAATTAGTTTGTAATCTTCCATTTCAATCTATAATTATTCCCCTGTAGAAGAAACTATTATATTCCACCACAAACTGTTCTGTTCAAACCTGTGTGTGTATGTGTGTTTGTAATATAATGTGCCCTCACACCTATACATGCCTATATATGCTTATCTCTCAAATAAAAATACATTAAAGGCCAGTTATTATTAATTAAAAACATAATGATGTAATATGTAAAAGCTATAATTATCATCATTAATTAAAATACAAAAATGTCAGATATTAGTTCCAGAACATATAACTCATCAATGAAAAACTTTTCTAACCACACAAAATATTCTGTCCAATTCTTGCAGAAGGAACACATTATGAAAATGCAAGTTTATTCACAATTGGTTGGACAAAACAATTTATTTTCTTCAAATATTTTTTTTTTCTTACAAATACTGTCATATTTATAGTATGTGTTGTATATCATAGAATACACCACCTCACATTTTGTAAATAATTAAGTATATCTTTTCATGTGGCAACACTGAAGAAATGACACTTGGTTACGATGTTAAGTAGTGAGTATACAGCTTGTATAACAGTGTAAATGTGCTGTCCCCTCAAAATAACACAACACACAGCCATTAATATCTAAACCCCTGGCAACAAAAGTAAGTACACCCCTTAGTGACAATGTCCAAATGGGGCCCAAGTAGCCGTTTTTCCTCCTGGTATAATGTGACTTATTAGTGTTACAAGGTCTCAGGTGTGAAGGAGGAGCAGGTGTGTTAAATTTGGTGTTATTGCTCTCTTTCTCTCATACTGGAAGTTCAACATGGCACCTCATGGCAATGAACTCTGAGGAACTGAAAAAACGAATTGTTGCTCTACATAAAGATGGCCTGGGCTATATAAGAAGATTGCCAAGATCCTGAAACTGAGCTGCAGCTTGGTGCCAAGACCATACAGTGGCTTAACAGGACAGGTTCCACTCAGAACAGGCCTCGCCATGGTCAGCCAAAGAACTAAGGGCCTGGATTTCTGCAACCAGGTCCTGTGGTCCGCTGAGACCAAGATAAACCTATTTGGTTCAGATGGTGTCAAGCATGCATGGCAGCAACCAGAGTACTAAGACAAGTGTGTCTTGCCTACAGTCAAACATATTGGTGGGAATGTCATGGTCTGGGGCTGCATGAGTGATCCTGGCACTGGGAAGTTACAGTTCATTGAGGGAACCATGAATGCCAACATGTACTGTGACATACTGAAGCAGAGCATGGTCCCCTCCTTTTGGAGACTGGGCCGCAGGACAGTATTCCAACATGATGATGACCCCAAACACACCTCCCAAACGACTAACTGCCTTGCTAAAGAAGCTGAGGGTAATGGACTGGCCAAGCATGTCTCCAGACTTAAACCCTATTGAGCATCTGTGCAGCATCCTGAAAGGGAAGGTGGAGGTGTGCAAGGTCAGGAGGCCGATCCAACCGACAATCAGTTGCTTGTGCTAATCAGGCTCTGCTGAAGCTTACCAGGCTGTTTGCTGCAAGGCAAATTGCTGGAATGCAGAGGCCGAAGGGTGGGGGCCAGCGGGTGGGTGGGGCTTTGGCAACATTTGCTGTATAAAATGCACAAACATTTCCACCCACTTTTTTTTTGGGGGGGGGGGGGGTATGCATCTTATGCTTCGAAAAATATGGTATTCTAAGTCTAAGTCTTATAAGTTTTTTTCCTTTTCTTTTCTACCCTATTTTCAAGTAAATAAATGAGCATGCCCCTACACACACACCCCCCAGCAATTCCATAAGAAGACAGACAAACACAGGCAGTCCTAAATGTTGTGCTTAGGAGTATCAAAAACAGATGCAGTTTTCAGACTACTTAGCCCTGTCAGAAGACCAATTACAAAATTTAAGAAATGCTTTTAACACTCACATCTTAAAAAAAAAAATTGCATTATTTTGCCTCATTTCTATCATATGCTTAGTTTACCTCAGAGAGATAATTACCTCTTTCCAGAACTTTCTGAACTTTGATGTGGTTTGCACAGAACCCACTGTATAATTTGAAGTGATCAGCATAATAAAGGAAAGAGCCTCCCAAAGAGAAGAGCAGTTTCTGAAACGAAGAAGGTGAGAAACTTATTTTAGGGATGCCTGTTACCTTTACCTTTGTAGTTAAGCAAAAACTGACAATGCTCTTCAAAGAGTCGTTCCTTAATTTCATAACACTAGATTTTTAATGTGCAGAGCAACTACGACAAACAATGCAAGAAATCATTCAAAACCAAGGCAGATGTGATGGGAGTTTGTCCAGTTCTTCAGGAGGGAAGGAGTGATTTCCAGAAGAGCAAAACACAGAGCAGTTTCGATATGCTTGTGTAGGTGTAAGAGAGTTAAGACAGCTCCTCCCTAGTAGTTCCCAGAGTGTATGTTTTATACAGGTAGTCCTCAACTTAAAACCACAACTGAGCCCAAAATTTCTGTTGCTAAGTGAGACAGTTAACTATAATTTTGCTCCATTTTATGGCCTTTCTTGCCATAGTTGTTAAGTGAATCACTGCAGGTGTTAAAGTATGTAACATGGTTGTTAAGTGAATCTGGCTTCCACATTGACTTTGTTTTTCAGAAGGTTGCAAAAAGTAATCACATGACCTTGGGACAGTGCAACTGTCATAAATATGAGTCTGTTGCCATGGGTCTGAATTTTGATCACGTGACCATGGGGATGTGGTAATGGTTGTTAGTGTGAAAAATGGTCATAAGTCACTTTTTTCACTGTTGTTGTAACTTTGAATGGTCACTAAACAAACTGTTGTAAGTCGAGGACTACCTATTGTGTAAGTAGTCTGCTTTAATTTGGCAAGATTTCTGTCTACAGGTGGTGGTGGGGGGGGGGGGAACCGCTTAGAAGAGTTTCAACATTTCTTTCTTGGATTTTGGAGTCTGACAGCCAACTAACAGTAAACAGAAAGCTACATGGAAGTCACTATAATAAAGGGGCATTATGATTATACTACATATTTTTCCTCTATTTTATACTTCTACGTTTACCTTCACCCTATTTTGCATTCCTGAAAAGCTTTTCATTAAAAAAATATTCTAACTGATTGTAACTTATGTTATTATATAATTGCCTTTGCTATTTATGAGTATGACTATATATTGTCTTTCTAGTGGTTTCAAGTCAGTGATATGCAACAAACACAAATCAACAGAACAAATTAGATAATGAATACAAGATTTGCATGAACTAAAGCCAACAAATGTGATGGAAAGCGATTCACTGAAAACATGAATCATTTCAATTATGCCCCTCTATGATTAGAATTTCTTCTCTTGAATGCAATGCTTGTTTACCACAGGTGCTTAATTCATAGCTAGAATTGGATTAAGAAGGAAGCTACAAAAACAGATGGCAAAAATTGTCATAGGCAGGAAAAAAGAACTGGTGAAGTTTAAATGCATTAAAAAAGTGACAGAGAATATTCTGAATAATTCTATTATTCTAGATATAATAAAACATTATTTTAAATTGTATTATCTTACTATTCATGCTTTTAACAATTAACTACACAAAACTCTTGTAATAAATGCAATAAAGAGAGAGACCAGTAGGAATAACAGAAACTAATCGTATCCAGCAGGAAAGTTTAGTAACAGATCACAAATTTAAAATAGTTTATCAGTCAAGTTTCAGATATAAATAGTAATCATGGTACTGGTTACAGAACAAAGTAAAATGTCCTAGTAAAATTAAAATTATTAGGATTCATTCATAATACCACAACAGTTTAGGTTTGATGTGCAGTGTGTACATGCACTTTGATTTACAGGTCTGAAAGTAATTTAGAAACTTCCATAGTGATTAAAAGTAGACCTCATTTAGCAACCACAACTGAGGCCAATAATTCAGTAATTAAGCTAAGTATGCTGATCTTATTTTGCTTTACAGACCTGCACAGGTTGTAAATGCAAGGATTTGTCCTAAAAATTTTTTTCATTATCTTAGTAACTGAAAATGGTTGCTAAATGAGGCACCATAGACTTTAAATTTCCTTGATATTCCTTCATTGCTTCCTCAGCAGAAAAGATCTGGAGATATTTCTGTGAAATATTAGGGGCTTTAGGGACAGAAGTCTCTAAAATATTAGAAATAAACACAGAGATTCATTTATTTGATATAAACTCCTTCTTACCCATGCTGCTAGTGTGATTGTACAAACTAATTGACTCAGCTAGTCACTTATGGGATTCTCAAACTGTTCATCTGACCTCAGCAGGGTCTTGGAAAAAATATTTCAAAATTTATTCCATAAAGGGAGTGGGGCAGAACCTTCCTAGAGAACATAAGTGATTTTTAGTTTTATGCATAAAAAATTTTAACTGGAGAAAACATAGGAAAAAAAAGGAAATCAAAGGGAATACTTATCATATGCCAAAATGTAATAAATTGTATTTACCCGAAACTGAGAAGGGGTTTCAAGTGTACTGAAATCACAGCAGGAAGAAATTCCATCTTCAAGGGTCTCTAAAAATACCTTCTGGAAATCCAGCATCTCTGGCAAGCTGCCAAATAAAGACTCCATCTGTGTGGAAGTAGGGAAAATAAACATTGAGAAGATAAGATTACTCAAGAAAAGAATACCTAATGTTTAATTGTATTAAGCTAGAGATAAACAAAGCGGTACACAACATTAATAAATGCAGAAGAACAAGATAATTTCTGAAACTAAAGACTTCTTAAAAATGTTTTTGTTAAGGAGGTTGGTCAACTTTGATCATCCAGGCATAACTAATGCAAAAAAAAGAAAGGAAATATTCTTAAAATGTCTGATACAGTTGAAACGTTCATAACTTCCATAAGATTAGAGAACAATTAAAATAACCATGGATTATTTTAATATCTCACCTCATCTTGAGTAAGGAAAGTCTCATTCTGAAGAGGTTCCAAGTATAACTGAAAGAGGCAGCTCAGATCCTAGGGGGGCATCAAACATTATTTAGATTTACATGTTTTTGAAAACAACCCTCTTCTTAACATCTGAGGTAATTGTTATGAGATAATGTTTTTTTACTTAGGTAACACTTCTAGGGAAAAACTACTGTGTTTGTTGAGTGTTTATAATGTGCTGTTTTAACTATCGAAACAATACCATATTATAAAATACTTAGCTATGCATTCATCTATATGTATATGTATGATATTAGGCAGCATTCCAGAAGGGAAATTTCTTAGCAATCCTTAACAAATCAAAACCAAAGCTAAGAATGTGACGAGATCAGATCTGGTGATTTGTTCTCCACTTCCATTATGCTACACCTTCTGCCCTCAAACTCTCCCTCAAATCTTGTTTGTACAGATAGTCCTCAACTTATGACTGTAACTGAATCTAAAATCTCTGTTGCTAAGCATGACAGCTGTTAAGTGAGTTTTGCCCCCATTTTACGAACTTTCTTGCCACAGTTATTAAGTGAATCACTGCAATGATAAAGTAACATTGTTCAGTGAATTTGGCTTCCCCAATTAATTTGATTGTCAGAAGACAATCTGACTCCAGGACACAAGACCCTTGGACATTGACATAAATATGAGTGAGTTGCCAAGCATCTGAATTTTGATCAGATGATCACAGGGAATGTTGCAATAATCATAAGTGGGAAAAACAGTCATAAGTCACCTTTTTTGGTGCCATTGTAACTTGGAATGGTCACCAAACAGAATAATTGTAAGTTGAAGACCACCTATATATAATTCAGGCTTCCTCGATTTGGTGCCATCCAAAAATGTAGAACTGTAACTTCTATCATTGCTAAGGAATACATTTGGAAAAGGATTGTAGAACATCATGGAAATGCACCTGTAGCTACTACGTATTTCTTTTCCCAAAGTGCTGGTGATATACAGAAAGCAATCACAAAAATAAGGGAGGAATATTAATAGAGACAAATGAACAGTAAAGCATGCCTAATACCTTTACGTAAGATTTCTCTGTGTCGATAAGTTCTTGGATGACCTTCCGGAGTCTGTCTGCATCAGTAAGTTGTCTTGCCAATGGCTTTGGATGGGAAATATCTTTTAATCCTTCCATCCCATTCACCTGAGTTTCATGGAAATGTGGACACAATGTTGTGATATCTCTAGTGCTCTGCAGGTTGAAAAGAGAAAAGTTCATTGTATTTTTCTTACAATTGACTTCTCTGTGATGGTTCAGTGGTGGATAGATTTGCAGATAAGGATCTTAGTCAAAATTTATAATAGTACATATTGTTATTTGTTATCTAAGGTCTTAATTCCAAAGAAATAGATAACATATATGCCTGTTCTTTTCTTCCATTCGAGTGTATTCAATTCTTCGAAACGGCCTGGACAAGTTCCTGCAATTTTTCTTCACAAGATTTTTCACAAGTGGTTTGCCATTGCCTCCTTTCTAGGGCTGAGAGAAAATAACTGGCCCAAGACCACCCAAATTGTTTTGTGGCTAAGGTGGGATTAAGAACTCACACTCTCCCAGTTTCCAACCTGATGCCTTACACCAAACTGAGTCTATACATAAACGTATACAAACATTTTATACGTATACACACTTTATATGTACATACATTTGAGAGACAAAGAGAGACAGAAAGAGAAAGATAGAGAAACAGAGAGACAGAGAGATAGAGAAATCTGGAAGATAGCTTGTTTTGTTTAGTGATTCATTAATTTATATTAATAATACTTATAATGAAAAATTATTTCTGAAAGACTGCAGATTCTATTTTGCATTAGTATCAATGGCTGAGTTTTATGATTTGAATTTCTGGCAGTTGATTCAGAAGAAAATGTCCTTGGCTACCACAGTTCAGACATTAAAGTAAGAAGCCATTGGTTAGGCAATTTTGAAGAGACAATACTGTTTGAATATGGCCTTTCGACTAATTTATTACTAGAAAGGCTCAGTGTCTGTGGAGATTCTCAGTCATCCAAGCAATTAATCTGCTTCTTCCTTTGACATTGTCTTCTTTCTTTTTCCTCAAGGAAAAAAAACAGTCCAGTTGCCTTTTGGGGAAAAAAACCACCTTTGATACAAAAGGTCAATACAAAACCAGGCAAATTCTTAAAAAAAACCAACACCCCATTCATTGTATTCAACAAATAGCTGTCACCTTAATGGGAAACAACAATCAATCATCTACCTCTTTAAAATTGCTAAACTAAAACAAATAACTGTGGAACAAATTGTCTAATTAAAAGCCATCTTTCATTTTACATTCATAATGTATAACATGTGAGATTTCTGCCAAATGGCTTCATAATGCAGAATGGGGAAGGATTTAGGATTTAATAAAAGCTCCAGACCATTTATAAAGTGATACTCATAACTCATTTTATGTTCACCAATCCAAAATAAATGTTTTGTTAAACATTTATAGAAAACCACAATTTTTGACTTTACAACAACTAACCCTAAGACATAAAGGGCTCTTCTCAAAGCTTACCTGTTGACCACTGAAGGATAAAGCTGGGGGTCAAAGAACAATTGGACCAACAAATTAACACAGAATTTAAACAGGAAGGGAATTAATACGTAGCCCCCAGTTTCAACCTTTGGTTTGAAGAAACTGCATTGTACTTTGAATCCTCAGGTAAGTATTTTCATATAGAAGCTGGATTTTATTCTCTGAATAACATTATTCTCTGAAGAAAGAATGTCCTACTTTCTCCATAAGCTATCCTTTGGAATTGAAAGGATGATTTGAAATTGATGAAAGCAACATAAAGGGTACTTCAAGATATAGGTCTCAGCTAGATATTCTAAAATTAGGCACTACTCAACTGTAAAATAACTAATCCTAAATCTAACCTACTTTTCCATATCTTCCAACAGAGATTCCTTACGTAAAGCTTACAGGTTATATTAAGCAGGCTGATAGGTCCATCGCTTCACAGGTATGCCTTAATTCTTTTTTTATATAATGAAATAATCACCAGGAGTCTTTAGAGATAAAGTAAAGAGCACTGCAAAAACCAAGCCCAACCAATCAATGTTATTTATCATCTTCAGGAGAATCCCCTAAATTGAAATGGAAATATTATAAGACAGCAATTACTTTTATGTATATCTAATCCCTCAGCAAGGTTTCCAACTAAGAAACCTTGTTAAAATTATAGCACAAACAAAGCCATCAGATCAGGTAATAGTACATAAAGCACTTGGTGCCCTGAAGACCCAAAGCAATTTTCAGTGACACTGACACACTGTTAAGTTATTTGAATGCTAAAGTGTATTGTTTTGGGTTTTTTTTAATGAAACTGATCCAGAAAGCAGAACACCAGTGTGAGCAGAACCGAAGTCATGTTGGATGACCCACTGAATTGAATAAGGAAGTGTGTCTCAAACTCAGTAGCTCTGCTAAATAAGAAAGTGTTCCAGTTTGTGCACAAGAGAAAAAAACAAGATAAGGCGAGAACAATGGGGAATTGTAATAAAGTGCTGCGATGTCAGAAACCGCGTAACTGCTTTTGCTAGATAAGGAGCTAGTATGTACCTTCGAAATACATGTATCAATTTGAAAACAGAAAGAATGTGAGCCAAGGCCTCGTAAGAGGGTATAAAAATGCTGCCTGAATTTTGCTCTGTGTTCCTTCAATGCCTGAGGGAACCCGTCTCTGCAGACACGTGAATAAAACCTTGTTTTCCTTGGATCAATGAATCTTTTGGTGGTTTTTTTATCTGCTTCCTCCTCACACCAGGCATTTTACACATTTCAATACCCTATTCATAGAATAGAATAGTTTATTGGCCAAGTGTGATTGGACACAGAAGGAATTTGTCACATGACCTTTATTTGAATATCCTAGATGTAATTACATCAGTAGAAAATTGTATCAAAACTGATAAAAAGGTTTATGCTGGAAAGAGTGTTCCTTTATATTTTGTTTGGTTTTGTCCAAAATTATTCTTAAAATAGTAGATAGAGAGATGTTTGGAAATGTTCAGAGAAGTTTTTCTGAATCTCATGCCCTTCATATGTATTAGACTTTCCAGCAAGGAATTAAGTGAGTATATCCAACACATCTGTTTGAAAATCAGTTTGAGGAAATAATACCACATTTGGATATGTGTCTCTGAACACTACATTAAGTGATGAAAGAACAAATGCATAGCATTATTAATGTAAAATATGTAACGGTAAATCTTCTCTTAGGTGCTGTAAAAAAAAATAATCTCAGTCCAAATGATCAGTTGACAGTCCGGGCAGCATAAATAGTGAAGAAACATAATTGTGTTTTAAATGCAGAGACTTTTTTTATATAGGATGATTTAACTCTTCAGTTTAGCAAAAGACAATCTTCAAGGGCAGGGTAAGCAATAACAAGAAAATAAACATCCTGCTTCTTTCCTGTAAGTTACTGTAGACTGATTTATAGTAATAACATGTTAATTCTTCAAAACCAGAGCTTTCTATGAGGGTGGAAGCATGCTGTTTTTCAAGGAAGTCAGTTCACAGTTCAAATTACCAAATATGTAGTAAGAAGTATATGCATGTGGACACCAGTCCAAAGAATCTTCAAATACCTCCCCCCCCCCAAAAAAAAACCCACAAAAAACTATTCAATTAAATTAGTTGGCGGTCATATACAACTTATGCACAAAATTCTTCAACAATCCTGAATTAAACCAACCTTCGTTCTTATTTCCATTTGGTACAACTAAAAAAGAAAAAGGAATGCAAGATATATAGCTCTCTCAAGAGATCTTTAAAAAAGACTCCCACGTCATTACACCATGACTGAAAAAGGCTGCTTAGCTCTCAAGTCAACAATACTTTCCTCCTTACTTCTGGTTCCGCATTGGAGGAAAAATGGAATTTAACAGCTTTAATGACTTCATGAATTGCAAGATGGCCATATGGCAGCTGGCACAAATTCTCGATTAGCAAAATCAAGCATGGTTAACCATTCGTTTTAAATATTTCAACCATCATATCTGCTCCTGTAACTTCCCACATTTGTAAAATTAGAGGAAAAATACTGGTTGTGTTAATCAAGAGGAATTCTCATCAATTACACCTAAGATAAATAGCTTGAAATGTGCTATGTAAATTAAATGTGTAATAATTAACTGTGATAGGCTAGGTCTTCCTTGACTTCTTATGGTTCATAAGTGTGATTTATATTTGTTTGTTTGTTTGTTTATTTGATTTCTATAGCTGTCCATCTCAACAAATGATCCAAAAACATATTTTACAATTAAAATCTTAACATTTTTAAAACAATAAAAAACAATAAATGCCATTAACACAATTTAAAAAAAAATAAAACATTTGAGTACACACAGAGCAAGACATCTGGCCATCTAACAATATAGCCAGGAGGCAGGATCCTTGGAGGTATATATTGCCCCAGCCCCTCCCATATACATGCTAGTCGTTTCTGGCTCTTGGGGGCGGTGCTCATCTCCATTACAAAGCCAAAGAGTCAGTGCTGTCCGAAGAAGTCTGCATGGTCGTGTGGCCACCATGACTGAATGCCGAAAGCACACAGAACGCTGTTACCTTCCCACCAAAGTGGTCCCTATTTTTCTACTTGCATTTTTACATGCTTTCAAGCTGCTAGGTTGGCAGAAGTTGGGACAAGTAACGGGAGCTCACTCTGTTATGTGGTGTTAGGGATTCGAACCTCCGACTTTTCAGATCAATAAGCTCAACGTCTTAACTACTGAGCCACCATGTCCCTCTCAGAAGCATAGCCAGCCCTTAAAAAGCTTTACAGAAGGCTAAAGCAGGTTGGGGCCATTCCAAACTCTAAAGGGAGGATGTTCCACACAGCGCAGTCTTAACTTCTTTTGTGAAAATCAACTAATAGACATTGTGATAAACCACTATAAGAATCCAGCCTATCTATGTGGATTTCCATAAAGCTTTTGGGAAGCTTTAAATCCAGTCATCTTGCAAATGCTTACAACAGAGTCATGTGTAGCTTACAAAGTCGTAACTCGTATGAAGTGGTTACATTCTCATCAAAGAGAAAAATAGGAAGCAATTCTTCTCACCATATTCCTCCAAAATACTATGGGTGCAAAACTCCCAGAATTTGCCAAAAGTCATACTGCCTGAGATTTACAGAAGTTATAATCTCACCCAACCTATATGCAGGCATTGGATTGGGAAACATGCCCTAAATGCCTGTAAAGGCACCACTGCTAGATGATACTTATAAATGACTGAACAATGAAGTCGTTGATTTGACAGACACCGAAATGTTCAGGAATAGGAATTCCAAGGCAGACTGTAAACAGCTTCAAAAAGTCTATGCTGTGCTGAAGGGAAAATCAGATATTAGGATCATTGTGAGTTTAATACATGGAAGTATGGAGGGAAACAATCCTAAAATATATATTTAATATCTGAATCAAAAGTGATTAATTAGAAAAGAGATATTTGGGCTAAGATAGAAAGTACGTTAAAAATGTGGGAAATCTGCATATTGTCTCTGAAAACCTTTTATTATATAATACTTCAACAGTATATGTGTAAATGTTTAATATGGCATCATAGATTAATTAGAAGTAAAAAAAATGTGCACTTATGTAACAGAGCAATTAACACTAACATTTCTAAAAGCAGCACTATTTGTTCTTCTCATTTTAATTAAAAAAATGAAATGCTGTCAGGAAGAAGAGTGGGATTGACTACCTTTTAAAAGGCTTATATGGATTTAAAGGATGGGTAAAGATTCCATTGAAAGGACAACATTTTCTTTGTCAAGAAGTCCTTCCTAAAATTGGAGTAGGGTGGGATTAAATTTCCTGACTTTCAATTTTATAACTAAGCAAATATTTTGACTTCGCTTCTCTCTGCAAACCAGGTGACTACCCCAAAACTATGATAGGACATTTTAAAAACAACGTTAATTTTTGATATTATTGCAGGGACTGGGATCCACTTTTAGTTATGATCATGCAACGTTCTCAGATTTTTCCACATTTGGAAGATATTTTGATAGAGAATTATTATTTTGATCCTTCTTTGCATACTAAATTTACAATCTGGATTAATTCCAGTTTGAATACACTGGTTAGTTTAAAAAAACATCTTCATGAGCTAATAGAAGTACTAATAGCTCAGATATTTTTTTTAACTAATAAATTGTGGGATTGCAAGGAATGCTACTTTTCTATAATGGACAAACTGCCATCCAATTTGGGTTTATGTTTATTCTCTGTTTATAAACTGATTTTTGATCAACATAACGGAAAAGACAGTTGAATACTTTGCTGTGTGATTAAATTTTGAGGATTTCTTTGAAGCCTGAAGTTTTTTTAATGTATTGTTAGTCTTCTTTTTTCTCTTTTTATTTTTTTCTTTTTTTAAACAAAATTTAAAAAGACAAAATGGTGGGAGAGCTGAAATAAATATGCTAAGATGTTTAGAATGAAAAGTCTATTTCTATCCAAATAACTGCTCCTACAGTATAATGGCTGAATAACTATATGACATACAGGACTGTCAATAACACGGGCAGCTTATAGTGGAAGTGCTAACTGCAATTTTCTCTGGGAAAACTACAATTTTCAAATGTGTTTTCTTATGCATTGGATTGTTTGTATTTTCCATTGGAGTTTGACATAATCTGGCCTTCAAGCTCTAAAAGGGAGTTTGGGTTGTTTATAAACTTGTTCCATAATTCAGAAGTTGTGTCACCACTCTTTTTTGCTAATCTGTCTCATGGTGAAATAAATTATTTTGAACTTTTTATGTCTTTGGTAAGAATTTTTGAATGAAACCTGTCACACAGTAGCCTCTCAGAAGGAATGCAATTTACAAATTACCAAACACCTACACAAAACATGAGCATAGACAACTAGAGTGCACGTATGTCCATGTTTTATGTATAAGATTGGGATGTCAGAAACATTTTTGATTTTCTTTTTATGAATCAAAAGGACTGCTTAATATTTTAAAGGTAAAGGCTAGGTCCCACTGGCCGACGGATGCAAAACGTTTGCATAAAGGACACAGCGGATGAGCAAAATTTCGGGGGTGGCTCTATCCGTTGTCATCCGCTCCAAAAAGTGGCAAAAATTTGCATAAACAGAACGGAAAAGAACGGACGTGGGTAGTACGTAGCGGGGATGTTAAGCGGATGTTCATAGGAAGCCTAGCGGGTGACAGCGGATGGAAGTGGATGACATATCCGAAGGGGTTCCGGGGGAGAATTGCGAAGCGGACGCATAGCGGAAGGGGAGGATGTATAGCGGATGACGCAGATGAATCACGGACACCTATAGGAAGCAAAGCGGATGCCGCGCGGATGTATATCGGATGCAAAGCGCTCACTGCGCATGCGGGGAGTATGAATTGCATCAACTCCGTGGATATAAAAGGATGCAGCACGCATGCAGTCAGCATTCAGGGGAAACACGTGCTGCCACATACATCTAGCAGGAGCACCATGGTTCGTCAATCAGGGAAGAAGAGGAAGCTGGTGCCTACTCGTTCCAGCCCTGGCAAGAAGGACAGAACCAGCATCCCACCCCCTGGCACTGACTCTGAAGCTGCTGCTGCTGCTGCTGCTGCTGTGGTAGACTAGCCCCAAGGCCCTCAAGGCTCTCGAAGCCCTGCTGCTCAAGCCCCTGAAGGCCCTGCTGGTCAAGCCCCTGAAGGCCCTGCTGAAGCCCCTGCCAGAGGGAGGAAGAGGCAAGGGAAGGAGAAGGGAGAGAGGAAACAGTACACCCTTTCCGAGGAGCATGAGGATGAGGTGCTGGAATGGCTGAGGGAGAACAAGTACCTCTGGAGAAAGGGCCACAGACTGTATCACGACACCAAGAAGCAGCAGGCAGCTTGGAGAGACAAGGTAGAGAGCCTGGGGTACACTGCAGATGTACTCCTGGGATGGTGGAAGCACATGCACACAAAATCTGGGCAGGCCGCTGTCAAGCTCACTGACCAGGAGATGTATGTCATGGCCAAGTGCAGTTTGCTGGAGGGTGAAATCCGCCGAGGAGCAGCCCCTCTGACACCCCTCTACCTCAGACAGCCCACAGACAGCCAGTCCTCTTCCAGCCAGGAGCCAGCTACCCTGTCCAGGCAGGTGTCTTCAGAGGGCCCCACGGCAGAGACCCCCCCGACAGCTGCACTCCCCATGCCGGTGGACTTGGGAGGATCCCATCACAAATGGAGGAAGAAGCAGCAGCTACCAGAGGCCAACCCACACCCACACCCAAATCCACAGGATGCAGGCAGAGAGGCAGACTGGAGGGCCAGAACCACAGTGTCCTGTTGGAGATCAGGGACACAATGAAGACTAGCACAGAACTTCTCTCTCAGCTGGTCCACTTAGACAGAGGATCCTCGGGCCGCCACACCTTCATCACCTACATGAGCCAGACCCTGAAGGACCTGCCCAAGGCCCAGTACCAGGTAATGGAGAAGATAACAACACTTCTGCACATCCCTCAAGGCCCAGCTGAACCTGCTCCTACCCAGTCCAGGTCTGCTCCTCCACCCCAGGCGATGTCACAGCCCTTCCATGGCTTTCCACAGCCCCTCACCTACCAAGGCTACAACTACCAGGACTTCCCACAGCAGAAGCAGACCTTCCCAGTCCAGGCCCAGGTTCATCGCATGCCACAGACGCCACTCCTCACCCAGCTGCAGACCAGACAGCCCCACTACACTCCTCCTTCCTCCACCCCACAGCCAAGCCCATCAATGGACAATCTATCATCAGTCTTGGGCCTCACATCTCAGGTCCTTGATGAAGGGCCTCTCAACCTCACGGGACTGAGTCAGCTCTCGGACAGCTTCCTGAACACACCATCCCCTGTTGTACTCTCGGGGCCAAGCACCCCAATGGCGCCTCAGACCAGCACTCAAGCCACAGCCACCTCCACAGTCCCTGCCCGCTTAACAGCTGAGACCAGGGACATGACTCAGAGTGACTGAGAATAGTGTCAGAGACTGAGCTGTACTTGTTAAGTTTATCTTTGCTTAAGACACTTTACTTGGTTCATTTTGCTTTTTTAATAAAGTCATAAAGTTTACCTAAGACAGTTAATAAAGGTTATCTTTGCTTAGGACACTTGGTTCATTTTTTTACCTTAGTAAAGTATTGGTGAAAACTTTTAACAAATGGTTAAGCCTTTGCATGCTTGTGGGATAGATAAGGATAGTTATGGGATAGATAAACCTCCAGTGCAAGCATAGTGGGACTGTATGGTCCACCCTCCCAGCTGCCACACATATGGACCTTTTGTATTAGTAACAATTCATTCATTGATCAACACATTTCAAAATAAACAAAGCTCTTTATTAATGCCCTATTCATTGTAGGGCCACTCAACATACATGGCACAATCTCATCAGTGTTATGCGACAGGCTCAAGGAAGCATCCATTAATCATCTATCATCCTGTCTTGCCACTCCACTGCTCCTGCTGGGGAGTTGCACCAGTGTCTCAGAAGGTTTCGCTGCTTCTTCCCTTCAAGTGAAGCTCTGTTGGGGCCTTGTACATCCGCAGTGTCTATCAGGTTTCGTCCTTGCCTCCATTCACCAGGCTCCATGTCCCCATTCCCTTGTTGATGGTCGACAAGTCTGTTCTGCAACACTGGGTAGTGGGTGCGCATGAGATTGTGCAGGATGCAGCAAAATTCCACGATGCTCCTCACAGTATGTGGCTCATGCTGCATGGTGGTGTGAAATATCTGGAACCTATTGGCCAGGATGCCAAAGGCGTTCTCCACCACCCGTCTTGCCCTGGACAGCCTGTAGTTGAAGATCCTCTCTTCATGGGTGAGGTATCTTGAACTGTACAGCTTCATGAGATAGGTTCTGAGGGAGAACGCGTCATCACCAATGATGAAGTAGCGCACATCTTGTGTGTCATTGGGTAGGGGGTCTGGATCTGGAAAACCCATGATGAGGTTGCATTCCAGCCCATCCTTGAGGTCACTAGCGTTGTATACCTGGCCATCTGAAGCTGACCCGTTGCCTGAAGCATCAATGTACATGAACTTGTAGTCAGCATCAATCATGGCAAAGAGGATGATAGCGAAGAAGCCCTTGTAGTTGAAATAAGTGGACCCTGAGTTGGATGGAGCTTTGCAGGCCACGTGCTTCCGATCTATGGCTCCAACGGTGTGGGGGAAGTTCTACTTCTGATACCACTGCTCTGCAACTTTCTTCCAGTCTTGTTCAGTGGTGGGGCACTTGAGGAGCTCCTCCACGTATTCTTCGATGATGGCCTGCACCACTTCTCTGACCACTTTGCTGATGCTGTTGTGTGGCACCCTCCATGCATACTGCATGTTTCTGTACGTGGTTCCAGAGGCCAGGTGCCACAGAGTCAGTGCCACCTTCAGTCCAGGGTCCAGGTTGGGACGGAAGTTGGTGCTAGGCTTGGTCAACCTGGGTCTCAGACGCTCTACAAGTTTATCAGACATGGCTGGTGGCATCCTCATGAAGTGATGGAATGCACGAGGGTCTTCATTCCTCAGCTCCACCATCAACTGGTCATACAGTCCAAACTCCATTCTTCTAATGATCCATCCTCGGACCCACACAGCTCTTGGACGTCTCCTTCTTCTCCTTGTGTATAAAAGGTGAAACAGTCTGAACAGGTTTTGGTTCTGGTGATGAATGATCACAGCTACCATACGGACTGTGTCATGATCCATGGTGGAGAACAATTGATGATTTGGAAGACCAAGACCAAGGGTGAAAAGGTCTGTACACCATGGCTGCTGGACTCATACTGAGATCCAGATGATTTTCTCCCCCTTTTTATGGGAAATATCGGTTGTCCACTAGGTGTCCTACATACTGTAGACATACTCCAGACATCCTAAATATCAGAGATATATCCCAGATACAAACGTTTTGTCCATTTTAATCCTTTATATACGAGATGCATACGCTTACATCCTTTCTATTTCTGTGCTACTAACGCTGTGTAGACGTTCCATGCACCTTTTGTTTCCTCCCTCTTTCCGTTTTCAGCTGCAGCGGATGTGAGTTGAGGGGATGGCCAGAGGATGCAGAGAGGATACAGCGGACGTTTAACGGATGATAACGGACATAGAACATTTGTTGCCCGTATATGTTGCAGATGTACATCGTACGTGCGGAAAGTTCATCCGTTCACAAAGTTTTGTGCAGCTCAAAACTTCTTGCGCGGATGAAATCTCAGTGAACGATGCTCGAGGGATAGAGCGTATGAAACACGTATGCAGTGAGTACACAACGGATACATAGCATTTTCCAACGGATGGCAAGCTTTTTTTCATGTTTTACATCCTCTTTGCATCCGTAAGTGCAGTGGGACAGGGCCTTAAGCTGGTGAACTCAAAAACTGACAAGACTGAAGTCGATAAATTAAATGTTCATTCATCTGCCTCACCATCCTTTAGGAGACGGATTTTTGTTTTACTCAGTAGAAAAATTTTCCAGTTATACTGAATCCAATTGCTGTTTGTTTCACCTTAGTTTGTTCCACCTTATTATGGAGTTAGCCATAATATGCTTTATATTTAACTATCCTGCATTTAATGTCATCTGTAGCATTATGGTGTAACCTATTTCTCAATTTCACTCCAGAATCTTTTCTATTAAAATGGCATTAGTTCCAGTTCATTCTTTGGAGAACCACACAATTAATTTATTTACATTGTACAAAATATTAATTTATTCCTACTGTCTGCTTCCTGCTTTATAATAGTAAACCTAACTTTATTCAAGATCTTTATACAAAACATTTTTGGAACTTCAAGAATGTAACACCTAGCAGACCACACATCTAGATCTGACATGAACCTCCTGACATATTAAAGATACACAAGAGTTTGTGGGATCATGCTATTTACTTCAGCTCCCTCTGCCCTTGCATATACTGATAACTGTAGAAGACCAAACTGAGCCTGACGATGGGGTCAAATGCATCATCAATCGGGAGTCTCTCCACGCTCAAAAAAGACTCAAGTCCAGCTTCTCTTGAAGTCTGTTTACTTTTATCTGGTACCAATTTGCTTTGACCCTTATAGATCAGATTCTGGAATAAAGGTTGCATGGAATAAACTCAAGTGCTTTCTGAACTCTATCCTAGGTCCTGGTTTCTTTCACCTGAAAGCCACATGTCTCCAGATTTACAATCAAAACCCACCTAAAGGAACCCTGAGCATATGTTAATTTAACATAGGCAGGAACTGGACATGGATGTACAATACATCGACACACAGCAGTTCTAAGTTATGTCATAATGTTTCTCACCCAAATCCCAACACTATAAACACAAGAAAGAAAGAAAAATCGCCCCTTGTTCTTCTCCTCCAGCATAATTTTCACATCTCTGTTATCTAAATATATGTCTATCTCCTTGACAGAATATTGGGGTTTCAGCACTGAATGACCAGAAATATACAGTAAAATGAGACTTCCCTCGCCTTTCCACAGCTTACTGTTCATTAAAACATTTAATATTCTTTCTTTCTGGTTTCTATATAGCTACTCATTATGTAGAGGTTGGCTAACACAATGTAACATTCCATTTTCTTTGGAAATGTAATTCAATCTCAATCTTTTTCAACTATGGAAATATTAGTTTGAAATATAAAAATCAGTTTATCAAGCCATACTACATTCCAGAAACAGATCTTCACTATTTGGTATGTGGTAAATGGCAAACAATTAAGTTCACATCACCTGGCATAGTCACTTCATAAGGTTTATAAATATTTTAAAATACCCTTTATCTCAATGAACAGGGTAGTGAGAAATACAAATGTAAGTTGTTAAATAATGTCTATTGCATTTCAATAGAAATATTCTATTATTAATAATAAATAAAAGATGCATCATCATTTTTGAATTTCTAATTCACAGAAATAGGACCTTCCAAAGAATTTGGGGAATGTGTGAACCTCAGTATACTTATTTGGAAGTTAACTCCCCTGAACTTATCAAGATGTATATAAGAAAGAATTTAACTTCCAACCAGCTACATTCATAAGGGCAGAAGCTTTGATTCAACTATCCTATATAACATGGCAACATTATAGTGTAGGTCTTCCCTTTTGCAGCAGTTCCACAAAAGGAAGCAGAGAACCCAGGACCTCAGATGACTCAACTGACCACACACAATTCAATCAGCAATTAGACTGCATCCCCAGGCATGTCAAGGTCTTATGATCTTTTAATAATACTCCTACATGTTTTAAAGCAATGGCTGAGTATGCACCATTCTCAATAATCTATATTTTAATCCAGTTGAGTATTACTGAGTGTGTTTCTCCATAATCTTGTAGCACATTTCACTCCTGTCGTAAAAGAAAACTATCTTCATGCTCATTTTTTTAACAAAAGCAAAGAGTGAAGAATCACTAAAAAAAGAACATCAATGGGAGGGGGGAATCTAAAATTAAAGGATCATCAACAGATTTTCACAGCCCTTAAAAGATATATATTTTTTTAGTTTTCAGCAAATTAATTACCATCTCAGTTTCCTTTTGTTTTAGCTCAGTTTTACATTTACTGACAGAGGTCATTTCTGTTTACTGATTTAGCTACCCACTTGTTAATTTACTAAAGATAGGTAAAAGCAAAGTTCCTCCACCCCACAGACAATGAATCTGTGGTTTGTGAAAAATAATCTACAAGTAAAACAGCTTTATCTTTAAAGTAAGATACTTTGCTTAAGTTTTAAAATACAGAACACGATACAGCTTCCAAGAAAGCAAGCAACATCATCAAACGTAAGTGTCCATTATATACAGAATAAACAGATGCACTTGTGAAGTTTAGATGAAACAGAATGTCTATTTCTTCACTTACATATAAAAAGGAAAAAGAATCCACTCCATCCAAGTCCAGTTATCTCAAGCTGTTGTCTGCTAAGAGCTGAGCATCGCTTGCAATCCCCGTTTCAGGAAATACTCCCTAAACTGATTGCTCTTCCAATCTGCACTGAAAAACTCCTGGCGTCACCACTCTTTTCTCCACACTGCACTTCCACAGAGCCCCACATTTTACAATATTACATAATGACAAGATTCCTCTGCCACTATACTTTGAAAAAGAAAAGCATCCAGGGAAATCCAACATCAGAAGGAAATAGGACAGAAGTCAAGCATTTTCCAGAAGCATTTTGCTGCAAAAGCCTTATTTATAACAAAGAGAATGTTTCCTTTTGTTTTTTAAATGGAAGATATGCATTTCCCCCCCTGGCTTTCATTCACATGATTGTTACAGCAATCATCTTTTTATAATTCCCCACCCATATCCATCTCCATCCATCTCTTTCTCCTCCCCCCTCCTTCTTTCTCTCACACACACACTCACTCCCTGCTGAAGATGGGTCATGCCAAATTGCTCTAATGGGCACTTTCCAAGAAAAGGGCAATCATTTGTGGAAATTGTAGGGTTATCAAACACACTGCTATAGTTGGAGGTTCATCCAAGTGGAACCACTTCTCCACTCTTAAGATGTCTCTAGGTGTCCTACTGAAAGTATTTACATTATCCAAGACAAAGGATTCCAACATTAACCATAATACAGTCCTACCAAGCTTCCATGTGCATCCATGCATGCACATATGAGCATGTGTCTTTTGAAGAAGAAAATAAAAGAGTTTTGTCTATCTTTTTCCTACTATTTCTTACAAGGATCCTGGCCAATCAATATAAAGGAAAAATATTTGAAGCCAGATTAATATTTATATCCATATTACCAGTTTGTTTTAAGGTGTAACCATTCATTTGAACTTGCTATTAATTCTAGGTTTATGGAACAAAGCACAAAGGGATTTGAAATTCTTGAGAAAGAAAGTCTATGTGCTTCAGAGGATATATTGATTACCATGTTGCAGTTGTTTAAAAAAAAATCCAGAGGCAACGGAACACATACAATGGAACAAACTCCATCTTAATTTAAGCAAGGAAACTGGACCATGATGAACAGATTGTGACCTCTTTTAGATAGTAAGGGAGGTTCCAACAGATTATTAAAAGTCAAAATGGAGAGCTATCCTTTGGGATTTTCATAGCACAAAGGTGTTGAACTTGAACACTGAACCTAAAAGAAATACAGAGCTATTTTAAATCCATGGAAAGGGATCAAGGTCGATCACAGATATTTTCAGACAATATATATGAAGATGCAGGAGGGTCAGCAGCAAAGTCAGTAGTAGTGGAGCTTCAAAATGTACCCAGGTGAAGACTGTGAATACAAGTAGTTATTAACTTACCGAGCCCAAAAATTCTGTTGAAAAGTGACACATTTGCTAAGTTTTCCCCATTTTATGACCTTTCTTGCAACGGTTGTTAAGTGAATAACTGTAGTCATTCGGTTAGGGACACAATTTTAACTGAATCTGGCCTCCCCATTGACTTGTCAGAAGGTCGCAAAAGATGATCACATGACTCTAGGACACTGCAACTGTCATAAATATGAATCAGTTGTGAATCCTCTGAATTTTGATCATGTGACCACCATGCTGCAACCATCGTGTGAAAAACTGTCATAAATCATCTTTGTAAATTTGAACAGTCACTAAATGAACTGTTGCAAGTCGAGGACAACCTGTATTTTATCGACCACTTTCCCAATGCAAAGGAACTAGTGATGTCAACTAGGCAGCAATTAGCGCCCCCCACCCCAACTTTAGCTTATTTTAAAGTGGTGGCATTTTAAGGCATTGCAGAAAAGACAAAAGGAGAAGGAATGGAAATTGATAGGAACTCTTTGCTTCAAAGGAAATCAGGTGGGCACCTGAACATTTACTCAGCATTATATGGGCATCTTCTTTATCTACTGAAAATTTGCTGCAGTCAAGCAGATCTATAAGCCACCTATAGAACCTATAGAACTACTGAAAAGGAACCAGCTAGAGCAGAGTTTAACCAGAAGCACAGATGTCTAAAAAGCAGAGCGGAATTACAGAATTGATGTGACAGCCGTAGTATATCTCATTAGACATCCTTTATTTTTATCTTCATGTAATACATTCATTTCTGTTGCTCTTTCTGGGTTGTTTCCCCAAAGTAAGCAATCTCTGCTCATTTTTTTTAACCTAAAAAGCACAAAAAAGTATACTTTATGCTTATAACCCTTGGGATGTAAATGTGACTCTGTTTTCTTCAAATGAGTTTTTTTTAATATACTCTAAACTGGGAGGGGGGAGATAGCTCCGCTTCCCCTCCCCACATATATATACACAAAGAGAGTCCTTGTTTCAAAATGACTTTGACTTCATTAAAAAGATAAGCACAGAAAAAGAAGAAGAAAAAAAGCAAAAATGTAGGCATTTCCATCATCTTTCAATTGAATTAATTCCCCTACAACTTGAATTGGCACCCAACCTCATTTGCTCTCATATCTATCTGGACCATACCAAAATGGCAAGGACAAACTGACCATTGGAGCAGCAGACCATTACGAACTATTTTAAAATGTGGATTTGCTTTGTCATTCAAGAACAATGATCTTGGCACAAACAGGAGAAGATCACTATGACTACTTTGCCATAGCTTAAAATTCATGCAAATATTTTGCCATGGTTTCCATGTTATAAAATGGGATTCAAAGTCTATGAACATTACAAAAAATGTAAAATAAAGATGATTTATTTAAAAAAAAACATAGCCAAATCCTTTCCTCTGATTTATCTGAATGGTGGAATACTTTTTGACTCATATTTCTTTTTATCTGATTGCAAATAAACCTTACAAAAATGTTAAATAATTGCTTATTGATGCCATTGGGCATAACCAAGGAATAATTGATTCTGCTTCATTAACTGTCAGTTCTCCTTTCCTGTCTTCCCTTGAGCTTACACTTGTTTCTGTAGTTTCCTTCTCATTATAGTTGACATACATAGTAGCTGGGGAGGGGGCATTTTAATGTATTAAGTTGCATCACATACATCAAAACTTCAGATACATTTCTCAAGAAGTAGCTTCTTTTATATTTTCTTTTTAAGATGTAGATTCTACTCCGTATCTTTTCCCCTAGCTAGTCTACAGCCACCCTGATGAATTGACTGCCAAAAAGAACTCTCCGACTGCTTTCCACTGGCAGGGATGATGATGAGGAGGAGGAAGAGGAGGAGTTATTTCAAATCCTTCAGAAATACTGGTATCTGTATGGATAAAACCAGTTCTTAGATAACTGGAGTCAATTAAATCAAGTTGATTTATAGACATATAAGGCTATTTGTTATCTTATTAGAACAATCCTATAGATTTGCAATGGGAAATGTTTCTCTTTGTTGGCATCTGCATTCACAAATTGCCCCCTCCCCTTGATTTGTGAGGGAAGTTTTCCTTCCCAATTTATTGTTTTACTGTTTTTCTCCTCTCTTTTGATTTCTGAAGGAAAACAGCTGCGGGAAGTAATCTGAAAAGTGTTACACATTAGGCTGTTGGTTTGAGGTCCAAGCTTGGCAATTTGGTTGCAAATGTTTTGTCACCATTCGAAGGGACATCATCAGTGTGTTTTGAACTGTTATACATTAGTAATGTGAGAACTTTTACCTATGAATATGTATGTATATGTCATTTGTTGCTTATGCATTAATCTATCATCTTTCTGAGATGCACAAAGAAAATTGCATCTCTTAGTTGGAGGTATCTCTCTTAATAAGCTTTAGAGGCAATCCCACTAGCGCATGCTGTCTTACAAATGATACAGTCAGGCTTATTTGCTTTGGGTCCTTTGTTTAATTCCATACATGGAATTTTAATGACCGGCTTTTTGGCTAGTGTGTTAATGAGTTTAAATATGAAATTGCTTCCTGGTGATGATTTACGGCAGACTAGATGTAGCTGAAGGAACATGGATAGCATTGTGGTGGAGATTCACGGTCATATAATGAATACTGGCTGTGGCACAATCTTTCTAGATAAAAGAGAAATTGTGAGATCACCCACTTGTACTTCAGACAGCTGCTCCTTGTAAGCAGACTGCAGAAAAAAGGTTTTTGATGTTGGCTCCTGAGTTGAGCAGCTTGGAGAAGGGATTCAATCAAATATATTGAACAGATTGGGATATCATGTAAAGGTGATGTATTTATCTGAATTCTGATTCTTTGTATTTACCACTTATGTATTTTATTACTATATTTTATTTGGTGTATTTACCTTGGAATTTGATTCAGTATTTTACTTTTATTTTCTATAGTCATAACATTAATCAATTAATAAACTATTACCATTACTAACCAGGTACATAGCTGTAATATATATATAGACACTAAGTGCATAAGCTTCATTATCTTAAACATGTGTGTGTATAAAATCACACATTTTCCTTTTTCTCTTCTATTTTTCTCTTGAGTTTTCCCTTTCTTGCAGTTTTAACTTTCCCTTTGATTTGTTTCATCTTTATATTCATTTGCATTTGTTTTTATTTTCCTATATAAATATGAATTGCTTCATTATGTTAGCTTTTATTAACATTTAGATCCTTAGTTTACTTGGGGTGTCTCAGTACATATAATGCAGCTGAAACATGAAGAGTCTTAAGGCAATAATATCCCATTGCACATTTCAGGATACTTAAGCACTCAAAAAAACATATTTTTGATTGGGTTTAAACCTTCGGAATTCCTTGTCAAAATATAAGTCCCAATATAGCAGCAATGTATGGATAATATTGAGCTGTTCTTACAGATATCAATTCAACTCTGCTTGTCTTGAAGGAAAAAGCAGTGGATCAAGGCAGTTCTGTAAAATCAGAATTTACTTTCTGCTTCAAAACAAGCCCTCTGTCTAGTAAGAACCTCTTCCTGATCCCCTTCACACTTAATGTGGTTTCGTGCAATAGTGTTCCACTTCTTCTAGTAGAAATCTTAAATCATTTTTAAATATATTGAATTCCCAGGTGCTTAATTAATCTCCTTTAGAGAATTCCTTTGTTGCTGCTGCTGCTGCTGCTGCTGCTGCTGCTGTTCCATCAGTTTTAAGCATAATGGAGAAGAAAGAAACAGGACTTGAGATGGAACAAGGACTCTTTTTCACTGATGGTAATGATAGATTCACAACATTAATCTGTGTAAAAATAGTAACTGAATCTGATATTTAAAAATAAATCAATTTCTCCAGTACAATTAACACACAAACAACATAGTATTAACAGTAATTTAGAAAACAGATGTAAATATGCAAGGAGTATGATCTCATTCAGTCAGTAACAGCATTGTGATTTTAAAGATTTGCATTAAGCAGTGTGCTATTAAGTTAGAACATACAAGCCCCAGACTTCAGTAGTTTATATTCTATATACAATTTTACTATTTATTTATTAGATTTTATTCCTCCTTTTATAAATAAGCCAAGGCAGCAAATATACATCATGCTCCTTCCTCTATTTTTCTTACAACTACAACCCTATGCAATGCATTGGGCTGAGACAGAGTGAATGGTTCATAGTCACCCAGCTGGCTTTTATGTCTAAGGCAGGACAAGAACTCAGTGTCTCTTAGTTTCTAAACCAGCACCTTAACCATTACATCAATCTTGTATTACTTATACAATATTGATTCAATAAATTACTTATATCCTCCCTCTTTTGTATAAGAACATAATGCCCCTGCCTCCTATTTTCCTTCATAACATCAGCTCTGTGAGGTAGACTAGACTGAGAAAGAATGGCCAAAATTCAACCAATGAGCTTTCATGGCTGAGGATGGAATAGTACTCTGTTTCTAGTACATCTTATTACACCACACTGGCCTTGAACAAGTCAAAAAGAAATATAAGAGCCATGAAGGCACAGTGGTTAGAATGTAGTATTGCAGGCTAATTCTGCCAACTGTCTGCTGACTGCCAGCAGTTCGATTCCGACCTGCTCAAGGTTGACTCAGTTTTCCATCCTTCCGAGGTGGGTAAAATGATCGCCTAGATTTTTGGGGGAAATATGCTGCCTCTGTAAACTGCTTAGAGAGGGCTGGAAAGCACTGTGAAGCAGAACATAAGTCTAAGTGCTACTGCTATATATGTACCTGTATCCAAGGACATGCATAAGAATGTGTGTCTGCATGTATAGAATTAGTGCTACTTCATCCACAAAAGCAGTCCACATGTCTTCCATGTGTCTCTCTATTTTCTGCATTAACTTTTAAGCAGTTCTCTTACCCTGAATGGTAAATCAAGTTTCTCCTTCTCTGGCATCTGGTCCAACATGCCATCTGTGTTGCTCCTTTTTAGACTTCCATTAATATCAGGGACATGATTAAAATCTGTATTTTAAAAAAGTGAAAAGTTAGATATCAGAAGAAGAAATACATATTTTCTTTCATTTAGATATAATTGTTTCATTAAAGTGACAGGAAATATAGGCTCCTGGAAATCTGTTTGGCTTTTCCAGCTAAAACAATCCCATGTTAAGTAATACAAATATTTGGGCTGCTACTTCAAAGCCTGCCTTCCTGAGCCTCATCTGTCTACAATGCAGTACAGTGTGTGCTGGCTGAAGAAAACATCCAATACAAATGTCTGCATACATATAAAATGATTTTCTTGGATGAACATATTGTCCTAAAAATTAGTGTGGTTCTTAAACTTATTAATGGCCCAAAAAAATGAGGGAAGAGAACCTTGGCTTCCTTCTTTGTATTACTATTTCGTACAGCAACAATTATGATAAAATGTAAATACAAACAATATTTTGCCAATATAGGTGGCCCTCGACTGATGACTGAAAGGGAACCTGCCTATGACAATTGTAACTCATGACCTGCCTATTACAGTCATAAGTCAGTCGCTAAGCAACTGTTGTAAGTCAATGACTACCTGTATTTAAAAGTATGGGTTAAGGCTACCAAATTGGGACGGCAAATATCAGAGATACCATTAGTTGGCAGCAGAGAATTCAAGACTTTCTGGGTCTCTTTGCTACCCTCTAATGACAATTGCAGATTTGCAACTTGAATTTAGTAGCCCATCAAAAAGGAAAAGAAAATTCCATATCAGTTTCTTCAAGAGATGGATCATGCAATGATTAGAATGAATGGACTTTGTATATGTGTTGAGGTAATTCCCCATTAGGAGAATGAGTGCACACAGGGAGACATAGTGAGAGTGATGTTGAATAACACACAACCAGCAGCACACAGATACACTGAATAGTAAAATGTAGGTTTTACTTCCAGTGAACGGTTAAGCAAAGTTCAACAAACAGTCCAAGTCAATTAAGGTTAAAGCAGTCAATTTTTAGTCCAGGGATAATCCAAACAACAAAGTCCAGTATCATACACAGTTCAGTAACAGACTTACAGCAATCCGAGAAGAACAACGATCAGCAACAGTCAATTGGGAAAAATGCAGGAACCAAATAAACATTGAACATCAGAACATCTAGCAACTAACAACAATAGAACTAACAACCCATGTTTCTGGCTCCATCTTATGACCGTTTGAGGAGCCACACCCAATTACAATTATGGCATTCCCTTAAGCCCATGTCACACTGCCCAACGGATGCAAAAAGGACACCGCAGACGAGCAAAATGTTCCATCCATTGTTATCCGCTCTTAAAAGGGGCAAAAATTTGCATAACCGGAACGGATAACAGGGACGCGGGGAGGACGCAAGGCAGATGCAAAGTGGATGCAAAGCGGATGCGGAACGGAAGCCCAGTGGATGGGAGCAGATGGCGCAACCACTGGGCTTCCGGGGGGCCTCAGCGAAGGGGACGCGGAACAGAAAGAGCGGATGCAGAGCGGACGCCGAACGGATGAAGCAGATGCACAGTGGATGCATAGCGGAAGCCTAATGGATGCCTGGCGTTAATTGTGCATGCGGGGAGGATGCATTGCGTCAGCCCCGCAGATATAACGGAAGCAGCTCAGAAGCAGGTCGCCATTCAGAGGAAAGACCTGCTGCCAGACACATCGACTGCCTTGCCTGCCCTGCCTGCATGTCTGCCTGCCAGCCTTGCTGCCAACCTTGCTACCAGCCTTGGTGCCAGCCTCCCTGCCAGCCTGCCTGCAAGCCTCCCTGCCAGCCGGTCTGCCTGCCAGCCTTGCTGCCTGCCTTCCTGCCAGCCTTGGTTCATGTCTGCCTGCCAGCCTTCCTGCCAGCCTTGGTTCATGTCTGCCTGCCAGCCTTGGTGCCTGCCTGCCTGCCAGCCTGCCTGCCAGCCTGCCTGCAAGCCTCCCTGCCAGCCTTTCTGCCAGCCTTGGTTCCTGCCAGCCTTCCTGCCAGCCTTCCTGCCTGCCTTGGTGCCAGCCTTCCTGCCAGCCTTGGTTCCTGCCAGCCTCCCTGCCAGCCAGCAACCCCACAACCACTCCAAGAGGAGTGCCAGAGACTCATTTTTGTTGCATAGCTTGTTGTTAATAAAGTCTATTTTTGATTCACACACTTGCTTCATTTCTTTTTTTTAATAAAGTCTTGGTGGAAACTTTTGGAAATGGAAATGGAAATTTTGGAAATTGGAAATGGTTTAAGCCTTTGCATGCTTGTGGGATGGGTTAAGATAGCTGTGGGATGGGTTGAGGTAGCTGTGGGATGGGCAGGGATACCTGTGGGATGGGTAATAGCTGTGGGATAGATAAACCTCCAGTGCAAGCATAGTGGGACTGTATGGTCCACCCTCCCAGGTGCCACACCTACGGCCCTTTATTATCAATAATAATGTAATAATTATCCACACATAAGCACAACTCTTTATTAAACGCCCTGTTCATTGTAGGCCAACCAAACATACATGGCCCAATCTCATCCGTGTGATGAGACAGGCTGAAAGAAGAATCCATTAAGCATCTACCATCCTGTCTTGCCACTCCACTGCTCCAGCTGGGGAGTTGCACGAGTGTCTCAGGAGGTTGCGCTGCTTCTTTGCTTCATGTGAGGCTCTGTTGGGGCCTTGCACATCCTCAGTGTCGATCAGGTTTCGCCCTTGCCTCCATTCCCCAGGCTCCATGTCCCCATTGCCTTGCTGGAGGTCCACGAGCCTGTTCTGCAAGACTGGGTAGCGGGTGCGCATGAGATTGTGCAGGATGCAGCAAGCTTCCATGATCCTCCTCACGGTCTCTGGGCAATGCTGCATGGTGGTGAGAAGTACCTGGAACCTGTTGGCCAGGATGCCAAAGGCGTTCTCCACCACCCGCCTTGCCCTGGACAGCCTGTAGTTGAAGATCCTCTCTTCACGGGTGAGGAGTCTGGAGGTGTAGGGCTTCATGAGGTAGGTTGTGAGGGAGAAGGCGTCATCTCCCATGATGAAGTAGGGAACATCTTGTGTGTCGTTGGGCAGGGCTTCTGGATCTGGGAAGCCCACGATGAGGTTGCCATCCAGCTCCTCCTTGAGGTGACTGGCGTTGTATACCTGGGCATCTGAAGATGAGCTGTTGCCTGAAGCATCGATGTACATGAATTTGTAGTCAGCATCGACCATGGCGAAGAGGAGGATGCTGAAGAAGCCCTTGGAGTTGAAATAAGTGGACCCCGAGTTGGCTGGAGATTTGCAGGCCATGTGCTTGCCATCTATGGCTCCAACAGTGTGTGGTAAGTTCCACTTCTGATACCACTGCTCTGCAACTTTCTTCCATCCTTCTTCAGTGGAGGGGTACTGAAGGAGCTCCTCCTTGTATTCTTCGATGATGGCCTGCACCACTTCTCTGACCACAATGCTGATGGTGTTGGATGGCACCCTCCAGCAGTACTGCATGCTCCTGTAGGAGGTCCCTGAGGCCAGGTGGCGCAGAGTGAGTGCCACCTTGAGCCCAGGTTCCAGGCTGGGCCGGAAGCTGGTGTTTGCCTTGGTCAACCTGGGGGTCAGCCGCTACACAACTTCGTCAAACATGGCTGGAGGCATCCTCATTAAGTTCTGGAACGCCCGAGTGTCTTCGTTCCTGAGCTCCACCATCAGCTTGTTGTACAGTCTGTCCTCTGCTCTTCTGGTGAACCATCCTCGGACCCAGACTCTTTTTGGCTGCCTCTTTTTCTTCTCGCAGTAGAGTTCACAGAGCCTGCAGATGGCTTCGCACTGTTGCAGAACGATGGTGGCTGCCGAAAGGACTTTGTTACAATCCACGGTGGACATGACTGGATGCTGTGGAAGAGCAAGAGGCAGATGAAGGCTGCAGAGGTCTGCACCGCTGGGCTGCTGTTCTGAAAGTGAGATGCAGGCGAGTTGCTCCCCCTTTTTATAGGCAGTATAGGTTTTCCGCTAGGCATCCTCTAGGCATCCTCTAGACATCCTTAATATCCGAGATAGGTCCCCTCTGCGAACGTTTTTTCCGTTTTAAATGCTTTGTTTCCGTGCTGCATCCGTTCTGCATCCGTTCTGCTTCCTCCCTGCGTCCGAGCGGATGCGAGTTGCGCGGATGCGGAACGGATGCCTAGCGGATATCGCAGATGCGTAACGGATACGTAGCGGATGCAGAACGGACGAACTGGATACATTTTCCGCGCAAAAGTTTTAGGCAGCCCAAAACTTTTGGAGCGGATGAAACATCAATAAACAGATGCTGGACGGATAGAGAGGAAGCAAAATGGAGGCAGTGAGTACATCGCGTTTTCGAACAGATGGCAAGGTTTTTTGTCCATTTTACATCCTCTTTGCATCCGTTGGATCAGTGTGACATGGGCTTTAAAGAGACAATATTTAATGTCTATCCTGGTTTATATATTTCCAACCTTTTAGGTGACTATCAATTCCTAACAATATGTACAAAGTACATACGGATATGTTTGCTGCAGTAAATTTAGGCAAAACAGAATGCAATAAAGCCCTGTAACGTCAGAAGTGCCAAGCAACTCCAGAGAAACTGAAACAATTTAGCACTTTGTCTGCATTCATGCCCATATGCACCAGTGTTTTGAGCTGCCAATTTAATTACATGAATGTAATTATGTTGTATTGTGTTGACAAGCTATATATGATTCACTATCATTCAAAGAAAAGATAATGTAACCCACTAAACTTCAAAAAGAACAAAACGTTTTCCTCACCATTAATTATTCAATAAAATACTGATTACACTATGAACAGATGGGATCACAAGCAAAGCAGCAGCGAGAAAGCCCATGAAAACATCAGAAAACACAATTCTCTAAACCTCCACAGCAGTACAAACCATGCAATGAACATGGCACTGTGATAAGCATCTGAACATATTCAAAGTTAAAGAAAGCAGACTGTATGCATGCTTCGGAGGCTTTGATATCAAATTTGGAGATCAAGAAAACAAATAAGAAACAGAGAAAATGCATCCCTATTTTAAGGAGGAAACAGATCCCCTCCATGTTATAAAGAGAGGAGGCAGATGAAACTGTTCATGATGCTTTAGTCCATTTAATTAACAAGGCTCTAATTGCATGCTAATCCACACTGTTCTAACCAACTCCTCTTTTCTCTGTAAATGTGGAGGAAACTGCAATGAGGCATAAGGAAGAATGAGGGATGCGCTTTTAAGTACCAGCCTGCTAAATAACTTCTCATCGTTTACAGTTCTGTTCTGAATATCACCCTTTTGAACTAGTGCCCTATTGCACAGCAGCAAAAATATGTTAACAAAGATCAAGAATAGATGGCAAACTGCCTTCCTGGTAAAGAGGACGGGGCCTTGCCTTTTAGTTTATTGACACTAATAGAGGGGAGTAGGATGGAGCACTAAAAATAAAAGCAGATGGCATAGCAAAATTAGGTATGCACTGTAGAATCGGGGAAAGTACACAATTATTTCTATTTTAGATCATGCTGGTGAGAAAATCAGGGTCTACACTGCTTGAACACAGAGAATGAAACAAAAAAATATAGTAATCGAACAAGAATGGAAGATCTGCTTTGCAGAACCAATTATTCCATGGGATAGAGCTAAAATGTGAATAGTTCAAAACAAAAAATGTTTTCAAAGAAGGATCTTTTAGTGCTTAACACTGCAAAAAGAATTGAGTTCTGCATATTGCTCCATCTAAAACTGTTTCCCATAATAATCAGGGCAATAATCATGGGCAAGATCCTTGACAATGTTTAATCATAAACAATTTCCATTTCGTTCTAACATCAAATACCTCCACGTAAACCATCCTTCAACATACTTCTGATTCTCTGTTACACTTTGCTGAAATTAGCTATCCTGCAATTAGCTATTTCCTTTCCAGAGGAATTTGGAATTCAGGGGTGGGAGTGGGGGCTGGTCCTGCAAAATTTGTGGACACATAATGATTTTTGGCTGAGTTCTGTGTTTAACTACACACACACAAACACACCCAGACTCTCCCTGTTTTTCTACATTGCTGCCACCAATGAAGCAGGATCGAAGAGCGGAGAAAGCCAGTTCAGCTTAGAATCAAATATATAGTACTCAATTTGGTTATGTTGAGTTTTCCTTTCTGGAAGGATCAAATTTGCAATACGGTCCAGATTTTGAATGGAATATCACGGATGGAAGGGAGAGAATAGGAATAACCCTCAACTTCTACCTCAAACTCAATATGATTCTTGGTTAAATTTGAACAGAACATATATCATTATTATTTTTTAGGCTAGAGACCATACTTGGCTTTCAGGTTGCATGCTGAAAGCCATACTTTAAAATGTAGGAAAGGTCTCCCAAATCTCTCACCAACAGTTTTGCCTGCAAGAGGTGCACATTTCAGAAAGCAAATAGATTTGGAGGTTGTGTATCTCGTACCTTAAAATACTAGAGTTACTTCTTTTCCTTCTCTTTTCTATTCTCCTCCTGAGACCTTCTGAGACCAGGGGTGGCTAAAGAATGGTGTAAATTACTGAAAGATGTAGTCTAGCAACACCTGGAGTGTCATATATTGTTATTTAATGTCATAATCACAGATATAAATGAGTTACTTACAATCTCAAAATCAGCTCTACAATGCTATAGCTAAGACATTATACTGGAACTTATTCTCAAAATGATATTCAGGGAACGTGTACCAGCAATCCAGTATATTTGTACAAGGAAAGGAAATTCAAAAGGTTTCTGCTGATTCGAAAAAGTCAAATCCCTGAAAAAAGCAATAAGAGGCATTTTCCAAAATATTATTTTGGGCCTTCTCATACTTTTACTTGCAAAATATACTTTAGAGCAAGAAACCTCTCTGGGATACATGTAAGGATTCATAAATCATAAAATAATTTTCAAAACCAAGATGGTTTAAAGGCAATTTAATTCAAGAATTTTAGAACAAACTTTCCAGGATGTTTCTAAGTGGGACAGCCCATCCCACAGAAGGGATTTTACCACAGAAAGATCCACTATAGATCTTAATAAAGTGAGATAAAATGACAGAAAGCAACTGAAGACAACAAAGCTTGCGTAACACATTTTTGGTTCCAGAATTAAACTTCCAAAAACTCACAATATATGGACACATTCACACAACACCCCTACCTAATAATGTTCTCCCATATCACCATCCACAACCAATTCCTAATACCCAAGCCACTTTGAAGTGGCCTACTTTTGTTTTTTGTTTAATATTTTGATATGCTTAAAAACACACATTAGTTCAATGAGGGTCAAAGCCCTTATGCAACTGATGCGAAGCACACTAAGCTTCTTCCATTCCCTTACGATTTCATTTCACCCAATACTTTCTTACAGGCAGTGAAAATAGTGCCTGGAAGGGCCACTGTGCCTGCTAGCTCTAGACTAGAAGGGAAATATAGTTATTTAATTATCTTGAACTATGGGAGATAAATTGAAAGCCAAAGCTCTTTTGAGCAGACATTACGTTAAAAAAAAAGAATACTCATATACAAGACCATGAAGCTCAAGGCAAAAAGTCAGTTAAAGTATTGGAAGAGTGGAAGAAAGAAGTATTAGGATTAAACAACAGTGAGCAGATGGAAAAGAACAAAGAAGAATGGAGCCTTAAAGTTGAGATGGGAGAGAGTACTTTATGGAAGCTTTTTTTTCCTAGTATGTCATTAAGACCCTTGTTTAGTTATGCCCTGAAAAGTGAAGGAGACTTTCAAGCTTAGTTCAAGCATCTCAGTGAGCCTGACATGATTGGACCAGATAATTTATGGCATACTGGTTAGGATAAATTCAGCCCAGTTTCTGGGTTGAAAGAAAAAGACGGAAACAGCACTGCATGATACGTTTTTACAAAGCATGGGCAAAATAAGTCATTAAACCTGGGATGCTAAATTTAAAATACTTTTATAGCTTATTCTATTGAAAAGGAGACATCCGCTGGAGCCTTTTATTTAAAGGTTCAGAAATGAGACTGAAGAAAATGTATGCTTATATTTTCATCCTCAAAAATGGAAATAGCTAGCTGAATCCATCATCCTGAAAGTGAAAATTTACTTTTACATACATACATACATACACAATCAACTTTATTTCTCACATTCATGAATTTCTCAACGACCTGATAAAGAGGACAGTACACAAAATTTGGGGAAAATATTTTCTATTGAAGACTTACCTTACCTAAAGTTGTTATGCAAGTCCCAAATTTTGTGGAACTTTTGAACTGCTTCACTCAGAATTCTATCAAACAGTTCACACAAGTGTTCATTCATTCATTTTTGCCATTTCTCCTTTTGTATAGAAAAATCACATTCTTCCCAATTGTGGGGCACAAATGTAATCTGCAATTCACTCCATAAACAAACTGCATTCATTTTTGAACATTCCTCCAATCAGCTCTTCTACACCTGTACACTTAGTATTTTTCAGCCTGCTCATGACTTTCATGACCTTTCTATCAAATTTAATCAATCTAATCTTTAATATAAATGGGCCTTGACTTATAACCACAATTGAGCTCAAAATTCCTGAATGAAATATTTGTTCAGTGAATTTTGACCCATTTTACAACCTTTCTTGCCACAAGTGGGTTAAGTGAATCACCACAGTTATTAAGTTAGTGAAATGGTTGTTAAGTGAATCTGGCTTCCACACCAACTTTTGTTGATTGCAAAAAACAATAGCAGGTTCCTGGGACAGTGCAACCATCATAAATATAAATCAGTTGCCAAGCATCCAAATTTTGGGTGGGGTTGTTACAAAAGTCGGAAGTGTGATAAACAGTTATAAATGGCTTTTTTCAGTGCTTTTGTAACTTTGAACAGTCACTAAATGAATTGTTGTAAGTCAAGGACTATCTCTATATGTTCATATATATGTTATTCTCCTTTCACTCGTTTCTTTCATATTTTTTCTTTTCTTCCATGTCTTTTAGTGTTTTAAATTTCTTTCCTCTTCTTCCATGTATTTTCTCCTCCAAGATTCAATCTTGTCATTACCAAAAAATGGTTTATCGCTACTCTGAATTCTTACTCCATCCTGCATCCTTCACTAATTATCTCTATCACAAACAAATACATGATTTAAGAGTTATAATTATTCCTTTGGCATGTGAATAGAGAAATAACCTTATGTTTAACCATGTATTACTAACAAACAAATCTTTTTTCAGTTACTATAAACTTTTTGTAATTTACTGCATGATGGGGGGAAAATGTTGGAAGCAAAAAGGAAATGTCTCCTCTTTGCTACAACATAAACTGAACTGTCAGAGGTCTGATGGCGAAAATAGCCTCAACAGCCTTTTGAGCTTCTTAAAAACATCTGGTAGTCATCGTTAGAAACATCAAGGGTAAATGTATGTTCTGATCAAGAAATCAGGATACTATTAATCAAAATTAATATTTTCAAAGTTAGATTGTAATAATTAGGCCAATAAGTCACTTCAAATTAAGCAGGGCAGTAACTATGGAAGAATATGAGCAGGAAAAACAGAAACCCATTTGGGATTTGTTTCTGTTATAAATCATTTGTAAAAGCATTTGTTACCTGCTAAATTATCTGCTAAATTTAGTAAATGTGACTTTTTAACAACTGTACATTCCCCATCATTGTTCTTGCCTCTAGTTCATGGCACACATGTCAACCTCAGCTGCTCTCTGAATTGGACACTCACAGGATTTTATTATAACACTTTATGTGGAGATAAAAAAATTTTTTTATTTATATGCATTATTATTATGTATTCTAGAAGATCAGCATTGCTAGTTAAGCCCATGTCACATTGAACCAACGGATGCAAAGAGGAAGTAAAACGGACAAAAAACCTTGCCATCCGTTCGAAAACGCGATGTAATCACTGCCTCCGTTTTGCTTCCTCTCTATCCGTCCAGCATCCGTTTATTGACGTTTCATCCGCTCCTCTAAGTTTTGGGCTGCCTAAAACTTTTGCGCGGAAAATGTATCCAGTTTGTCCGTTCTGCATCCGCTACGCATCCGTTACGCATCCGCTATATCCGCTTGGCATCCGCTGTGCATCCGCAAAACTCGCATCCGCCCGGACGCAGGGAGGAAGCGGAAAGGACGCGGAACAGATGCAGAACGGATACAGAATGGATGCAGCACGGAAACAAAGCGTTTAAAGCGGAAAAAACATTCGCAGAGGGAATCTATCTCGGATATTAAGGATGTCTAGAGGATGCCTAGAGGATGCAAAGGGACACCTATATTGCCTATAAAAAGGAGGAGCAACTCGTCTGCATCTCACTTTCAAGCCAGCAGCCCACCTATGCAGACCTCTGCAGCCTTCATCTGACTCTTCCTCTTCCACAGCATCCAGTCATGTCCACCGTGGATCGTACCACAGTCCTTCTGGCAGCCACCATCCTTCTGCAATAGTACGAAGCCATCTACAGGCTCTGTGAACTCTACTATGGGAAGAAAAAGAGGCGGCCAAGAAGCGTCTGGGTCTGAAAATGGATCGGGAGAAGAGCAGAGTACGGACTGTACAACAAGCTGATGGTGGAGCTCAGGAACAAAGACACTCGGGCGTTCCAGAACTCCATGAGGATGCCTCCAGCCATGTTTGATGAAGTTGTGCAGTGCCTGACACCCAGGTTGACCAAGGCAAACACCAACTGCCGGCCCAGCCTGGAACCTGGGCTCAAGGTGGCACTCACTCTGCGCCACCTGGCCTCAGGGACCACCGACAAAAGCATGCAGTACGGCTGGTGGGTGCCACACAACACCATCAGCATTGTGGTCAGAGAAGTGGTGCAGACCATCATCGAAGAATACAAGGAGGAGCTCCTCCAGTGCCCCTCCACTGAAGAAGGATGGAAGAAAGTTGCAGAGCAGTGGTATCAGAGGTGGAACTTCCCACACACCGTTGGAGCCATAGATGGCAAGCACGTGGCCTGCAAAGCTCCAGCCAACTCATGGTCCAATTATTTCAACTACAAGGGCTTCTTCAGCATCATCCTCTTCGCCATGGTCGATGCTGACTACAAATTCATGTACATCGATGCTTCAGGCTACGGCTCATCTTCAGATGCCCAGGTATACAACGCCAGTCACCTCAAGGAGGGGCTGGAAGGCAACCTCATTGTGGGCTTCCCAGATCCAGACCCCTTGCCCAACGACACGCAAGATGTGCCCTACTTCATCGTGGGGGATGACGCCTTCTCCCTCAGAACCTACCTCATGAAGCCATACACTTCCAGACTCCTGACCTGTGAAGAGAGGATCTTCAACTACAGGCTGTCCAGGGCAAGGCGGGTGGTGGAGAACGCCTTTGGCATCCTGGCCAACAGGTTCCAGGTACTTCTCACCACCATGCAGCATCGCCCAGAGACCGTGAGGAGAATCGTGGAAGCTTGCTGCATCCTGCACAATCTCATGCGCACCCGCTACCCAGTCTTGCAGAACAGGCTTGTGGACCGTCAACAAGGCAATGGGGACATGGAGCCTGGGGAATGGAGGCAAGGGCGAAACCTGATCGACACTCAGGATGTGCAAGGCCACAACAGAGCCTCACGAGAAGGGAAGAAGCAGCGCAACCTACTGAAACACTGGTGCAACTCCCTAGTTGGAGCGATGGAGTGGCAAGACAGGATGGTAGATGCTTAATGGATTCTTCCTTCAGCCTGTCTCATCACACGGATGAGATTGGGCCATGTATGTTGGGTGGGCCTACAATGAACAGGGCGTTTAATAAAGAGTTGTGTTTGTGTTCAAATGTGTGGATCAATGCTTACATTGTTATTGATAAAAAAGGGCCCTAGGTGTGGCACCTGGGAGGGTGGACCATGCAGTCCCACTATGCTTGCACTGGAGGTTTATCTATCCCACAGCTATTAGCCATCCCAAAGGTATCCCTGCTCATTCCACAGGTATCCCTGCTCACCCCACTGCTATCTTAACCCATCCCACAAGCATGCAAAGGCTTAAGCCAATTCTAAAAGTTTCCAACAAGACTTTTTTTAAAAAAACAAATGAAGCAAGTGTGTGAATCAAAGATAAACTTTATTGAACAACAAGCTGTAAAAAAAAAATGACCCAAGTCAAGTGTCCAAATAAAGTCCACAGGTAGCCAGCCACCCAGTCTCTGGCACTCTTCTTGGTCACTCAGAGGCGTGCCCAGTCTCAGGGGTGAAGAGTCCATGTACTGTGGTGGTGGGTGGTGCTGGAGTGCCTGGCCTCGAGAGGACAACAGGGGACGGTGTGTTGAGAAAGCTCTCGGACAGCTGGCTCAGCCCCGTGATGCTGAGAGGTCCTTCCTCCATGCCATGGGGTGTCAGCCCCAGTACTGATGACAGATGTACTGAGGCCGGGCTTGGCTGTGGGGTGGAGGAAGGAGTAGTGTAGTGGGGCTGTCTGGTCTGCAGCTGGGTGAGGACTGGCGTGGGTGGCATCATTGGCGTGGGTGGCATCGCTGTCATCGGTGGCATCATTGGCGTGGGTGGCATCGCTGTTGTCGGTGGCATCATTGGTGTGGGTAGCATCGCTGTCGTCGGTGGCATCATTGGCGTGGGTGGCATCGGTGGCATCAGTGAAGCAGGTGGCAACGGTGTCGCTCGATGACTCTTGTGCCTGGACTGGGAAGGGCTGCTGCCTGTGCTGCTGAACCTCCTGGTAGCTGTAGCCCTGGTAGGTGAGGGCCTGTGGGAAGCCTTGGAATGAGAGGGACATCACCTGGGGTGGAGGAGCAGACCTGGACTGGGTGGGAGCAGGTTCCTCTGGGTCTGGAGGGTTGTGAAGCAGCTCGATGATCCGGTCCTTCACCAGCTGGTACTGTGGATCCGCCATTTCCTTGAGGGTCTGGTTGACATAGGTGAGGAAGGGCTTGCGGTTGGAGGATGAGGAGTCGGTGTGGACCAGCTGAGAGAGGAGATCTATGCTGGTGCGGATGGTGTCCCTGATCTCCAGCAGGACAGTGTGGCTCTGCACCTCCTGCTGTCCGGCTCTCTGCCTTTCTGCAGAGGCGGAGCTGGTGGATGCGGCTAGGACTGTGGTGGACTCGATGTCTCCTTTCTCCCACTGCACCAGGGAGTCCTCTACGCACTCCACCACGCTTACCACACCTGTCCACGGGTTCTCTGCCGTGGCATGCTCCACAGAAACCTGCCTGGAGACAAGGACTGACTCTCAGCCGGAAGAGGACTGGCTCTCAGCAGGCTGCCGGAGAGAGAGGGTCATGAGAGGGGTTGCTGGTGCTCCTCGGTGGCGGACCTCACCCTCCAGGAAGCTGCACTTGGCCATGACATAGTTCTCTCTGTCTGTCAGCTTAACCCTGGCCTGGCCAGATTTTTTGCAGTGCAGCTTCCCGTACCAGGTGTGCATGTGCTTCCACCAGCCGAGGAGCACCTCCGAAGTGTAGCCCATACTCTCCGCCCTCTCTCTCCAAGCAGCCTGCTTCCGCTTGGTGTCCCTGTACAGCTGGTGTCCCTTCCACCACAGATTGTCGTTCTCTCTCAGCCACTCCAGCACCTCATCCTCGTGCGCCTCCTCAATATATTATTGCCTCCTCTCCCGTTGTCGCATACGCCTCTTCCTCCCTTTGGCTGGACCAGATGGGCCCTCATCAGAGGGGCTCCCAGGTAGTAGGGAGCAGCAGCACCAACAGAATCATCATCATCATCCTCACCAGCAGGTTCATAATCATCATCATCATCATCATCATCATCATAAGCAGCAGCAGCAGCAGCAGGATCATCATCATCATCATCATCAGCAGCAGCAGCAGCAGCAGCAGCAGCAGCGGCACCAGGATCAGCAGCATGAGCAGGACCAGGATCAGCAGCAGTAGAGTAAGCACCAGCAGGGCCAGCAAGTCCAGGAGCGCAAACAGGACCAGGAGCACGAGTAAGAACAGGAGCACGAGCAGGTCGAGCAGGACCAGGAGCAGCTTCAACAGAGTAACCACCAGGAGAAGCCCCAGCATCAGCAGAAGCACCACCGCCAGGAGCAGCTTCAGCAGAAGCCCCAGCAGAAGCAGAGTCAGGGGCAGGGGGCGGGAGGTTGGCCCTGTCCCTCTTGCCAGGGATGGCGGCAGGTTGCTGAGGCTTTCGCTTCCTCCCCATGGTTGTGGGGTTGCTGGCTGGCAGGGAGGCTGGCAGGCACCAAGGCTGGCAGGAAGGCTGGCAGGAAGGCTGGCAGAAAGGCAGGCAGGCAGGCACCAAGGCTGGCTGGAAGGCAGGCTGGCAGGGCAGGCAAGGAACTCGAAGTGTCCAGCAGCAGGTCTTTCCTCGGAATGCTGGCCACGTGCCAGCTGCTTCCCTTTATATCCGGGGGGCTTACGTAATTCTTCCCCCCCGCATGCGCAATTAACGCTTGGCATCCGTTCCGCTTCCGCTGTGCATCCGCTAGGCTTCCGCTGTGCATCCGCTTTATCCGCTGTGCATCTGCTTCATCCGTTCGGCTTCCGTTCTGCATCCGCTGTATCCATTCCGCGTCCACTTCGCTGAGGCCCCCCGGAAGCCCTGCGGTTATGCCATCCGCTCCCATCCGCTTCCATCCGCTGTGCTTCCGTTCCGCATCCGCTTTGCATCCGCCCTGCGTCCTCCCCGCGTCCGTGTTATCCGCTCCGGTTATGCAAATTTTTGCCCCTTTTAAGAGCGGATAACAACGGATGGAACATTTTGCTCGTCCACTGTGTCCTTTTTGCATCCGTTGGCCAGTGTGACATGGGCTTTATACAGCAGGTGCTCTTCACATGGTAAACATGCCAAGTAATACTTGCCTATTGTATCAAACTAATAAACTGAGTATAAATCCTAAATAATGAAGTACAATTTATTAGCTCCATAATTTTCACTTTATGGCGGGAACTTTTATATTCCGATTTCATTTAAATGGAACAGTCTTATGAGATAAATGCTACTTATTGTATACTAAGTTTTGCAATCAAGATTTTATTTTAAACATGACCTAATAAAGCTGCTTTATAATTATCAATTCAAAAACCTCTCTAGTGATTTTTCACATTTAGCACTACAAAGAACAATTACATTTTAGAATTGGAATGGAGCTTAGAAGCAATGAATCTAACACTGCGCAGTGTAAGAAGCTGCAATGACTGACACCCCCGTCAGAAAGCTATCTGTTTAATATTTCCAGAGAAAGGGAGTCTGCTTCCTCCTCCTGAAACTGCTGAATTTTTTTTTTTGTAGGATTACTAACATCCTTTCTATTAAATCTTCTCTATAAATGAAGTACAGTTTTAACCTCGCTTCAAGGACTAGCTTGCAAAATATTCCGGATACACTGCACAATTAGACACAGCGCTGTACTAACTGGCCACAAAAGAGTAGAACAGAATAATATATCAGACTTTTGCCTGAATAGATGAAGAACTTAAATGTTGCTGTCAGCACAATTGGGTCCTGCATACTCCTACATGGAGTAACTATGTTCAAGGCAGAAGAAACTATGTGTGAAGACAGAAGAAAAAACAGGGTAAGCCCATGTTTTCCACCACAATAGTCCATCACATATTCAAGTCAATGCCTGAAAGTGGCTAATTACCTCTTGCGATTTGGATGTTATACTTTCATCCATGAAATCAGAGTTGCACTACTTGCTTTACTATTATATGGGAAACAAAATGGTTTCTGGAAAGCATTTTTGAGTTTCAGCTGACAAAGTATCAAAATGACACACTGTATTTAATTTAGTCTGCAAAATGCTTCAGCAATGTCAGCATTATGAATCACTTGTCCCCCAAAATAGAAATTTCAATCACACTTATCCAAGATAAGCTGTACATTTAACGCGAGATACCTATGCCTACTGATGTAGGAACCCGATGACTTTAAAACAAGCATGCGCAGACACAGAAATACAGACCAAGTCAACATGAATTGTGTGACTTTACAGAAGGTCAAAAAAAAAAAAAAAAAAAGGCTGCTCAGCCCCCCCAATCAATCAGCAACTGAAACTCATATTCCAGCAATGGTGGGGGGAAAATATTTATTCATGTTATTTATGACATTAATAGAAGAACAGGTTTGGGGAGCAATTTTTCATAGAAAAGTCGCTAGAAAAAAAGTGGTAATCAGCCTTCAATTACCTCAGTGGATATTTTCACAGCAACCCATCCATGACCTAAATTTCGTTAAAAACACCGCAAGGTAGTTTTTATCTACATGCAGTGCTGTATAACGTGACAATAGATGTTACACTAAGATATGTTGCATTGCCACATGTTCTTTAAATATTTGAATATGTAATTTTCTGTAATCTTGAGCAGAAAATGGCACTATTAACTTATTTTCCCAAGTTGTTTTATTTATTAGTACATTGCATTTATATTCTGCCTTTCCTTAAAAGCTCTAGGCAGCGTGCATTAAGGGTTACCCCTGAATTGATACCAATATCCATACTAGACTGAGAATGACTGACTTAACACCATCCAGTAAGCTTAATAACAGAGTGAACTTAAACTTGGAGGTGGCAAGTATGTGTGAGTCGATGGTGTCCGGCAGCAGATGTAGCCTATGCAGCATAATTGAGTTGTGAGTGGCCCAAGCAGCAGGCGAGGCGGGGGTGGAAGGCATGCAATCTGTATGTGCCATATGGGCCACAGGAAAGCCGAGAGTCAGTGGGACAGAGTGGATGGGCAGCTGCGGGTGGCTCATTTTTGTGTCTCTTGGCTTGCCTGTGGCCCACACAGCCCATTGGGATTGCCTGCCTTCTGCCCCGTGCTGTTCCCTCTGTCTGCAGCCATGCAAAGATGAGCCTCCTGCAGCCAGCCACCTGTTCCAGCCCAGTGACTGTTGGCTTTACCGTGGCCGCTGTGGCCTATTTGGATCACCTGCCTCCTCACCCCCATACCTCTGCTCCATCTGCTGCTTGGACCGGGAATCAATTCACCTGTGCTACATAGGCTGCGCAATCCCAGAGGGCACCAACCAAGGGACCAGTGGGCTGCAGTTGCTTCCGGAAACTGTCAATCCCTATGCGCTTGCCACTTCTTGTGAGCGAGCTAAGGGGGCACCCAGCCGAGTTGATCACCTTGAAATCTGGTTTCTCCAAAAGCAAGGCCTAGTGCTTATTTTGGAGGCCAAAAAATATAAGTCAGGGTCTTATTTTGGGGGAAACACAGAAATCAATCAATTAATGGATCTTTCATCTAAAAATACTTAATTCTCCTATAATTCCTGTTATAAAGGTGTTATTCATAAAAATACAAATATGTTTTTAATATTATGTTCTAAAAGTTTCTGTGTTTAGTGAAAAATGAAAAATTGAAATGGCATTAAAAATATTGCATGTGCTCTTTTTATATGCAAGAAGTTCACTGTAAAACTACAAGCATCTCTCACCATTTGCTGTATTCATTCTGAAGTTATCCAGAAATTCCTCCAAGAGTTGTGATTGATTATGCGGGGGCAAGAACTTCCTTGCCTCCTTGGAAACGATACCATCTTTCAAAGAAGTATATAATGCTGTCTTAGTGCCTTCGAGATTTGTGGTCAATGTTAAATGCACGCTTTTCTCCAAGAACAGCAATTCCATCTGCCTGAGGTCAAGCTCAGATACAGATTCTCCATTTATAATCAAAATTTCATTGCCAACACACAAGCCTGGGAGCAGGAAAAAGCAGAAGAAAGACAGGGTAGACACAACAGCAAGAGGGTACATTAAAACATATTGTAACCAACTGTTAAACATGATTTTTTTTAATCTTATCACATGAAAGTTTATGGAATGTATTGCGATGAAATAATAAACCCAACAAATGTTTTGCAAAAAATAAGATTTACATAAAGAAAGTATCCTGCTTGTTAGAAAAGCAGTTAAAAGCACAATAGGAGGGTAACTTTTCCATTGTTTAATAAAGCTATCTAGGCAATCAACCAACACAAATAGTGGCTAAATCATTTTGTCAGCATTGCACCCAAATAAATATGGACAAAATTCTAAAGCATTCCTTTCCCTTTTAGTTTAGAATTTCATCCAATAAGTACAATAATCAGAAGCTAGTTAAATTGAACAAAATCCCTGGGAACATGGGCAATAAAGCAATAAAGGAATGTAAGAAGTGAGTGAATTCAACAGCCATGAAAAATGGCATTTGATCATATCATCCTTGTCGTGAAGAATTAATAACAATTTAAAGCATAAAGACATGAGTTGATGTGGCAAGATGAAATTATCTGAATAGTCTTAAAGTACAATTGATTTACTCAGCGAAAACTCTGTTTAACTCAGTGTGTTGTCTAGGATAGGGCTGCTGAAATTAGTGACAGGTGAAATAGATAATATTTCACTCAACATGTTTTCTCTATTCATATACAAAGCTATCTGTTTGCTAAGGATATGTTTTTTGGAGAACAAGTGTGGCTACTCAACAAGCATATATGGGAATAAAGTTGGGGTGGGGAGAAGAGGATTTTTCATGTGGGGCTTCCCCTGAACACTATTTAGAAGCTTTAGCTGGTTAAAAAAAAATGCAGTGGTGCACAGGCAGTTATGTATACTCCAAGATCTGCACATGTTACACCTCTGCTCTGTGAGTTGCACTGGCTGTCAATTTGCTTCTCAGTCAAACTAAAGGTGCTGGTTATGACCTTTAAAGCCCTATATGGCATGGGACTAAATTATTTGAGGGAACACCTATCCCCAATTGCACTGACCCCATGCCATCAGGACCGGGAGGAGAGACATTCTGTAGGTCCCATTAGCCAAGGAACTTGGGCAAGACTCGGGATGAGTGCTTTTTCTACTATGGCACCATCCGTTGGCATATCATTCCTTCAAGGTGAGATTGGCCCCCATCTAGTTGATCTGGAAGTGCTTCAAAACTTAGTTTTGTTATTGGGCTTGAGAATACCATGAAAGTGTACAGCCTGTTAAAGAGCCTGTTAATTGTGCACTGTGCGTAGGTCTGGACTACACTCTCCCACCTTTTTGTTATTGCAGTTTTAGCTGTCATTAACTGAGCTTAATGGTTGAATTTTTATTTTTATTTTAATTGTATACCCCATCCAAAGTGACATGTAAATGAGAGACTGCCATATAAATTTAATCGATCATGCTGTGCTATGCTGCCCATCTGTATAACAAAAACTTTCCCGTGTTAGTGCTAAGAATCTGAGAGTTTTGATAGACCTATCAACACCAAAAAAGAAAGAGATAAAATGATTCCTCCCTCCATTCACCCATCCATCCTTCTTTGAATATTTGTATCCTGTCCATAACTTATATTTTAGGTGGCTTATTTTAGTTTTGGAGCCATCCACAGACATTAGAAAATAATGTAAATGAGAGAGACAGCACAAACCTTCTCTGTAAGCTACCCCATCAGGTAGAACATCACTTATAAAGATATGGGTAAGATGCTGATGTTCATCAACTTGCACGGTGACTGCAAATCCTGGAATTAAAAATGAAACCAGATTTTCCTTCTATAAAAGTGTGAGTCATTACCACTGTCTTAAAATGAGCCTCACATAATTAGTATTCAATAGCAATTCCATAGAAAGAATATATTTTTATATTATTTAAGATGTCTCTCATTAACAACTGTATACATCTAAAATAACATAAAAGTAAAATAGAGGCCATTGGAAAATAATTATTAATGGCAGAATATCATTGTTTGTAGTCTTATAACATTGTATCTTCAATTGAGGACATGCCATCTTTCTTAACCTTCCAAACCAAATCATTCTTATCAGTTTCTTTTGACTTCATTCTTTGTGTGTCTAACCACACTTGGTCAATAAAGAATTCTATTCTAATTCTATTATCCAAAGGCCCTGTGTACTTCATTCCACCAGTCTTCTCTATGAAAGCTAAACAGAACTTTAACTTCAAAGACACACTATATCCTTGCTTAACAAAATAGGGAACAGAACTACAGGCCTAACCAACAAAGCGAGTACTTAAAACAGTTTTCTCATGTCTCATCAACTGCTGACTTACCAAAATCAACTACACCTTCTTTCTTAGTAAGATGCGCATGGTAGATGCTCAAAGGAAAGATTTCTATTTCATCATATATCTGTAGGAGAGATAATATTATCTCAAGCTGAACTGAGGATAGATGCACAAGACCAAAATACACTCAACAAATCAGCACAATAGCGTCACTATTAGGATCAGCTCTTGCAGTTGCTTTGTAAGGCTCCTTTTGGAAACTATTAAAGAACAGAACATTGCCAACTATAATATCAACTCTACAGGGATTCTGTATCTCATTTGTTAAATTTTGTTTTAGTCATTGTACAGTATTTTGGACTAGAACATTGAAAAATGCCATTTATATATTAAAAGTATGGTAATTAACTTAAAGAACCATTTAAAACATTAAAGCCAACATTATATGAGAATCTACCTATAATCTTTATTTGGACAAGAAGCGAAATTTTATCTCTGTCTGTTATTGCCTAGCTTCAGTTTTAATTCTTTAAGTAATTTTCTCCCTGGACTGATCACAGTTTCAGCATGTTGGATGTGCTACTTAAAAAAACACCCTCAAGTATTAAGTACAGGTGAAGAGAGAGATAGCTTTGTTCTCTTTAGCTGCCCACTCTTGCGTAGATAAACAAGATCCTTCAGCTCACTTGACATGTGATGACAACAGATACATGAATAAAGGCACCTGCCTTGTCACTTCTGTTTTTGGCTCCTAATGTAAGAGAGCAGCAATACATTAAGAAGGCATAACAAAGCTCACAGAGATTAGAATCACCAGCCAGTTTAGCAGACTGTAGTGAATATCAGCAAGAATGGTCAGAAGTTGTCATCTATAAATGGGAGTATGCCTCACCTTAACTTATCAAATAGATGTAGGGCCTAAAGTTCTGGGCATATGAAAAACAGATCTCCTCCTAAAATATCTGAAGAATTCTTAAGTTTTAATATGACAAAAAATACAAAATACCTGGGGAAATAGCCTTTCTAGATTTAGTGCTAATTACACTCAAATTAAAATGCTTTTATTCTGGTCTCCATTCCTTTTGTTTTCTTTCCTTTGCTAATTCAAAAAAATATTTAGTACTAGCCTTTGCAATGCCAAATAAAGACTATGTGTGGTTTTCCAGATGAAAAAGGATGTGCCGAAAACAACTTGCATCTCATTTTTAGCAACCTGTTCTTTTACACCAAGTACAGCTAGGCTTAAGTGTTACATATCCAGATTGATATGTAATCTGGACTGCATATCAATCTGCTCAGCCAATATGTATTAGTTTTGGTTTTGCTCATTCTCTTCAGACATAGTCCAACACACTGGAATGCCACCAAGTTGGAGAGGACTATTTCAACCATTTACCTGCAGCCAATATTAAAAGACCAGGATTCTAATGTTTTCCTGCATCTCATAGAACAGTAATTCCATTTTGGCTATGAGAGGACTGATTCATTATGAAACTTTTGTAGTATTTCATTTTTGGAGATTAGAGATCATACATCCCTGGCAAGTTATATTCATTAAGTGTCTCTTACACTAAGGTAAACAGCTCAAAAAATATTGCACCTATTGCTCTGTCCAGCAACACAATCCTGCAAACTTTGCCATGTTTTCTGCAAGAATAAAAAAATTATCATCCATTAAATAAGGATACTGATCACGGAACTAAATCCTGTGCACTTACCTGGTCTTGAATATATTCATACATTTCAGGGATACAATATTCTGTGTTTTCGCCAATAAATCTTCTAAGTTGTAAGCCATAATGCCTTGGCTCCACTTGCTTAATCTAAAAGACGAGGGGAAAAAATCTATCATTTAGGAACTATTTGTACAAATATTTATCACAGCAGATACAGAGATACAACTTTCTTCAGTTTTGAACATGTCACTTTATAAAGTAATAATATGCATCTTCATAAATAAATCATGCAGTTTATGTATCAGTGCAATTCTGTTGCTTTTAGTAACCAAGAGTTTCTAATATTTTTAAAATTCCCACTGCCACTTCTCATGCTATTTCAAAGAACAATCCCAAAAAGTCACTATAAGTAACATGCTGGTTAAAGATCAATAGTGCCTTAAGTAAGGTACATTATAGAAACAATTACGAATTTTTTTAAAGGCAACTAACTTCCTTTCACAAAACTTTTCCACTTGTCTCTGGGACTCTCTTGCCACCTAGTGGTCATCTATGATATCTTATACTTGCCTGTTTTTCTCAAAATAGAGAGTGCATGTGATAAAAACAGAGTTTAAAAATCCCCTCTGGATCTTAATAGCTAGATTATTATCAGAAAAAACTATCTCTGAGATATAGGGACAAGGTAAATACTGTTCTCCCAATTTTTAGGACAAGATAGTTGTTATAAGTTGCAGTAGGCCAGTTTTACCATCTTATTCATTGTTTATTTTATCTGGATTGCATACTGCTAGGGTTTTGGGTTGAGTTTTTTTTTTTTTGGGGGGGGGGGGGGGGGGATCCACCAAAGTCAATTGTAGTGGGATGGTGTCAGAGTAGAATAATGAATGAATGATTTTCTTTACATCAAAACCAGTTAGTTACTAAATATTGTTTGAAGTTACTTAAATTTTAACTTACTCATATTTTGCTTGCTTTGTTGTCTACTTAAGGGAAATGGGTGTAATTCAGGGATAAGCTGCTGGAGGTTCACAGGGGTTCGGGAGAGCCCCTAGTTAAGATTCTGTGCAGTTCAGAGAACCCCCAAATCCCACTCCTGGCTGGCCCTGCCCACCCTCCCATCCCCTCCCAGAAGTCCCCACAGGGTGTGTTTTGGATGCAGGTAAGCGCAGGGCGCACCCAGAGGCTTGGGGAAGGTGAAAAACGGGCCTCCCGGAATTCGGAAAGGCCGGAAATTGGCTCGCTTCTGGGTCCAGAAAACCTCCAGAGCCCAGGGAGACCATTTTTGCTCTCCCTGAGGTTCAAGGAAAGCCTCTGGAGCCTTGGGGAGGGCAAAAATGACCCCCTCCCACCGTGGTGCAAGAGGCTAATGAGGCCATGCCCACCCCACCCCCCCCCCGGTGTAATTACATGATAAATGTTAAGATGTAGAACAATGTACCTTGCAAGCCAGGATCAACACATCATTTATTTTGTAATTTGGCTTTAGGGTTAACATTACTCCTTCGCCATCAGGATACCGAACCAATGACTGGATATCCCAGATATTTTCTTTTGAAGCATTTTCTGGAGCTGAGTAGTAAACATTTAGAAATTCATCTACTTTCTGCTGAGAGAAAAAAATATATAGTAGTTAGTAAATATTCTTTTAAAGAGTAAAGGGTTTAGCTGTCTATTAAAAATCACACCTCAGATTATGATATGTGTTTATTTGTAGTTTATCCATAGATTTGATTAAAAAATATAATTAAAAATGAAGCATTTGTAGCAGACTTTCATTTCAATATTTTTGCATCAGTATTTTAAAATATTTTCAAATCAATTTTAAATCAAAATGAAGACCTTTAATAAGATGAAATGGAATGAAAAAACCAACATAGCTTTTATTGTTATTCCTACCAAATAAGCAAAGAACTGAAGTTTGGCTGTTTGACCCTGAAGAAATTGCTATTATTAGTTTGATTTCAGTTTCTCAGAATTATTTTCATAGGCCTCTGTTTTCAAAATATTTACTATTTATCTGTGTTTGTGTTTATACATATACATACTGACAGAAACAAACTTGACATTAGGTTAAAGTTTAATTCAGAACTTTCATCAACAGAGGGCAGTGTAGCTCAATAACACTCATACAGAATAATACTATGAAGTTATGGTACACCCACATGAATTTACATTTCTTTTTATTTCTCTCATATTAAAAAGTCAACAAAAGTGAGTAAAACCCCATTCATGAATGTCGATGGAGATTCTCAATCATCCAGGACATGGTTGTCCCAAAGGTGCTTTTTCAAAAGGCAACTGGACTTTGTTTTTCCTTGAAAGTTCAGTTCTGAAGAAGCTTTTTGGGTGAAATGTCTTAAAGAAAAAACAAAAAAAGTCCAGTTGCCTCTTGAAAAAGCATCTTTGTGACTTATTAATGAATGCAGATTTTCTTATTTTCTTCATTTAAAAAAAGAAATCAGCAGCTGGTGTCAAACCTTCCACATTTAGACCACAATCCTTTTAATATAGGGGAGACTAGAAAATGTGTCTTCTATATGAAAAGATATAAAGCAAAAGCTATCTTTTAAGGCAGATTCCAGCAACTTTTCCATTAGGGATCAGTTTCAGACTACCTAACTGTAATTTATACTTAAACCTACTTCTTTTTCAGAGCACTAAAGATACTTTAAGTTCAAAGCATTTCAATTAAGCTTTATTATTTTAATATCCAAAAGGTTTATTTATTTTTATATTTGAATCCCATCTTTCTGTTAGCAACAGAAGGCAACAAGCCTTCTTAAAGATCGTCTCCCATAGAGGCAATCTAGGAAAAATGATTAACAAAGGTCACATTTTAAAAGAATGAAAAGGTAACTTATTTCTACTCAGCTAGAAACTTGAAAAATGAAATAAAGGAAAAACTGTGCTAACAAAAAGAATTTTGTCCTTATTTGTCCTTTTCCATATGTATGGAAAAACAAATGCAGGACATATTTTAATGAAAAAAATAGTGTTTACTCAGTTTGCTTACACTGATAACATATGTCTAATACTTTATACTTTACAGACAAGTTTCAGAAAAGGAGGATATTTGTAACTCAGGGTTAAAGTGAGGTGGTCTCTGAGCTTGGTTGTTTTCTTACAGATGTTTTATTACCCAAACTAAGTAACATCATCAGTTCTAGTGACTTGATAAGCATTGATGGTGTTTACCTAGTTTGGATAATGAAATGTCTGCAAGAAAACAACCGAACTCAGAGACCACCAAGGACCTCTCAGGGGCATATTTGTTCCCATCTTTAAATTGATTTAAACTCTACAATAATTAGATAGGAAGATTTAGTGAGAAGGTTTGCCTAAGCCTACTTTTCTTGCCCAACATTCATAACTCCTTTTTCCTTTTGTTCAATTGTGCCTGATTCTCAGAGATTTCCTGCAGTTTTCTTGGTAAAGTTTTTCAGAAGAGGTTCTACAGCTTATAAAAAGTGACTGGCCTAAGATCATCCAGTTTGCTTTGTGCCCAAGGTGCAACTAGAACTCTCAGCTTCTAGCCTGAGGCCTTAACCACTACACCAAAGTGACATTTATAAAACATCTGCACAAATAGTTTTAAATTTTCCAAGATTAGAAATACATTAGAAATACATTTCTTAAAATTCTACACAATTTTGAAAAGGAAGAAAGGATGATTAAGTTCAAGTTCAATTTATATTTTCCAACTTTAAGACTAAATGGCTAGATTTCTCCTCCCAGATAGGTCTGCTCTGTAACTAATATCACAATACTTCATTCATTTATTGCCACAGAGTTCTGAAAACATGTTGAGTTTTCCAGCAATTTATGCCAACTTTGCAACGTGCATGACATTTTGCTTGAAAAGCAGCTGGTTGCTTCCTAACTTTCCTGTCTTTGTCTCCATTTTTATATAAAACACCTCAGAAAACCTGTGTGCTTCACTAAACCCATCAGGAAATGGCGAGTGGTTTAGCATGCTACAATTAATCATTTCTTTGAGTAAGTGAATGAGGCATTATTAAGCCTGCAGCAGCTCCTCTATATACAGCTATTTAATTCATTTAAGTACTTTTACAGCTGGAATGCCATGGCTTATTCATTTAGTAGACATAAGACTGGGGCTAATTCAGTGAAGCAAGTGCCACAAATTTGGCTTTGCATCAAGGCGTTCTCATAATCAATGTATTTTCCTACTGTCCTTAGAAGCAAGAACATACAAGCAAACATGTAACAGCAAAGATAGTTTCAATGGGAACATTTAAATGCACACTTGTCCATCTTGCATAAAGCAATGCCAGCAAATCCCATAGTAGTAGAACTTAAGATACAGAGGACTTATATTTAAAATACTTTTTACTTACAAGGAAATATTTTTTTAAAAAATATAGGTAATCCTCGACTTACAACAGTTCATTTAGTGACTGTTACAACGGCACTGAAAAAAGTGACTTAAGGCCATGTTTCATACTTATGACTGTTGCAGCATCCCCATGGGCATGTGATCATGTGATTTACATTCAGATGTTTGACAATGGTTCATATTTATGATGGTTGCAGTGTCAAGGGACCACAGGAATCACCTTTTGTTACCTTTGAACAAGCAAGGCCAATGGAGAAGCCAGATTCCCTTAACAATTGTTACTAACTTAATAACTGTAGTGATTCACTTAACAAAGGTGGCAAGTAAAGTCATAAAATGGAGCAAAACTCACTTAACACATTTCTTACTTAGCAACAGAAATTTTGGGCTCAATTGTGGTCATAAGTCAAGGGCTACCTGTATATGTAATATCAACTGGTAATTTTATTTTTTTAAGTAGTTTAATGTAATACAAGCACTGGATATAGAGGTGTATGAAGGGTATTTCTAGTCTTGGGAAGTCTCTTAAGGGTCGCAAGCCAAGCTTAGAAGAAAATGGTAGACCAGAACACCAACTTATTACATCAGTAACATATCAGGTAACTAGGCACTCTTAAAAAGGGCCTCATTTTATTTTTTATGTTGAAATTGATACTTTAAAGCCCCTAATTTCTTGAGATTTTGCATGAGAATCTAGGAAATCATAGAAGAAAAAAATGGCAACTACTGAATTACAATATCATTGAAGCATTTACAATATTTGCTTTGATCTGAAATGTCAGTTGAGTGCCTTTTCTTTTCCCAAAGCTATCCTTCTGTCCTCTTATTGGGAAATCAGCATTTCCCAATGCTTTGCTACCCTAAAACAGAGAGTCGAAGTGCTCTGAACCAGTACTTCTTTGGAACTGTAATGGAAAATGAGATCAGTAGGAGGAGTCAGTATACACTGATTTAAATGCTTCAAACACAATGAGGTTGTTCAAGAAAGCTCATCCAATATCATCCAAACCTTAGGAGCTGGTCAAGAAAATAAACGCAGAGAATATATTATCTTCTCTATTCTTGGTTTACAAACCCAAGGGCTTGATATAAGGATCTCTAGGCAGTTATGGCTTTAAATAAAATAAACCAGGCATGCTTCATGTTTGTGGTCTGTAATTATATTAGGAAATGATAGGATTATATTATATATGAACAAAAAAATGCAACCTACAACTACTGCCCAGTAGTTTGGGATATATGACTTATTAATCGTATTAAACAAATCACATATTTTACTGATTAAATATTGTTAACCGGTATTCAGTCTGTGGGGATTTTTTTTAAAAAAATATTCCTATTCCAGCATAGGAACATCATTTTTGTAAATGAAAAACTTAGAACATAGAATAAAGAATTGAAAGGGAGTTTGGAAGTCTTCTAGACCGCCCCCTGCCATTTTAGAGAAGTGGCTATCCAATATTAACAATATTAATGGGACAAATTAGCATGACAATACTGTGAGTGGCAGGAAATGCAGTAATTTATTTAACAGCCCACTATAGGAGCTTATATAGAAAAGAAAGCACATTTTCCCCCTGATTAGACTCAAATCAAGTAAGGACTCCCATCAAACCTGTTTTTTTTGTTTTGTTTTTTTTGCCATATATTCACAACATCTGCAAACACACTATACAAGTTAAATTCAATTTGTTGCATTGTATTATATTACCTCAGCAGAATTACTATAATTCTGAGGTAGCTGTGTTCCAGGAATTCCATGCCCTCCACTTGAGTCAAAAATCTAATTAAGGAAAATATAAATTAACAAAATACAAACATTTCATAGCATCACTGTTGCATAAAGGGGAAAAAACTGACTGAAGTAAATGTACACGTTGTTTCACCCCAAAGAATCTATCTGCTACTAGCAATGCGTATCAGCTGAAAAAGAGAAACTGTTTCATGGAGAAGTAGTCCTAGATTTGCATTTGCCCCAGAGACAATCAGAGTAGCATCCTTTGTGGCAGGGGAGAGATAAATGTATGATAGGAGTCCCTTGCATAAGAATTTTGAACTGGATTTCAAACCATTCAACTTCTTTTATCAAAAAATACTGTCAGAAGGGATTATTTGGCATGGACAATATAAGCAGCGTTGGAAGCCAGATTATCCTATTTTGCAGGGTAACCTCATAATGAAATGGAGCTTAACTTTTTCTGAAATGACCTATTGCACGGTCAGATTTCACACCCAGACCCACACCCACACCCACACACCCTCCTCCCCTCCCTGGATCCGATTCCTAGGAATACATTGATCTTCCCTATCTCTCTCTTCCCCTGCATGGGTGAAAAGTTGGATTTAAAAATACACCTTCATTTAGCAACCATTATTGGGACAGGCAACTTGGACACAAAGCAAACTGATCACTAAGTGAAATTGTGATTGTGCTTACAACCTTACTATAGCAATCTTTCCTGTGTTTTAGATGTATGAGAAGGTTGTAGGTGCCAGCATTAGCGTGTTATCTTTTCATAATTGCTAATGGTCACTGTCCAAGGAATTCAGTAAGCGAGAATTATCTGTACATTAATGACCAAGATTTAAAATGTATGACATTTGTTTTATTAAAAATAAGGATGTTAAATATAATGTGAATAACAGTACTAAATATCTGTGAGAAAATAAGGAGATTTTTTTTTAATTATTAAATGACAACCGAGGATAAGCCCACTTTTGATTGCCATTAAAATACTAACTCAGTAACTGAAAACTTTTTGTTCTCATACAGTTACAAGATTCTGAAAGACGTAAGCTTAATGGATTATGTTAACGTCCAAACAAGTTATTCTTCAATATTTGACTTCAATATTTTTTACTGTGGAGTCTTTAATGCTCTCTGAGCTTGGTTGTTTGCAAAAAAAAGTTTTATTACCCAATTTTTGTTCCCCGTTTATCATACAACAGCTTCCCTGATTTGTTGGTGAGGGTTTGTTTTTCTCCTTGATAGGCCAATTTTTTTTTTCATAAACTGATAAAGGCAGTTTGATGATCCATTTGTTTGTTTCCTTGGCTCATGAGTCTTTTCCAGCACCAAAGTTCAAAAGTGTCATTATTCTTCCTATCCTGTTCTTGAAAGCCCATTTCAAGAAGACATAGCTCCATTTTCAAGAAAATTCAATGCTGGCTGCTTTCTCCCCCCCCCCCCCCCCCCGCACCCACGTGACTAACATTTAGTGGCACATATGTAAGATTTCCAGGCTGTAACCTAGCTATAACCTAGCTATGCTCAAAATTGTGTGTCCATTTCATCATTCTGCCTTCTCTGATTTTGGGAATTTGAAAGGGAGGAAGCCTATTGTTGGAACTAACCAAGATTTGCCACAATTGGTAAACACTGAGGACTAAGATCATATGAAATAGATTTCTACTGAATTATTATTCCACAATCTACTGTGAACTACTGATAAGATTGCTGCAGTTACTTTTCTCATGTTCTTCAAAAACCAATTTTTTGATAAGGAACATGTGTGAGGCAACAAAAAATGATAAAGAGTTGTTATTTCCTGATAAATTTCTGACAGTTCTTTAGTATCTTGCTAAATATCTTAAGATATGGAACTGGGTATATGGCCTCTATCTGATTCATGTACTTGTGACTTTTGAAATAAATACCATGCAAAACAGTCATGTCTCACAATAATTTTGACTACTCTTATCCTTTTCAGTTATGCAACTGGTTACTATAATATGTCCACTATCTTGGGTCTATTACAATATATAGTAACATATTGTTACTACAATGTTTCTGTCTTGAATGAGAACAGACTAATCAATATTGATGTGTTTGAATCACCAAGTTTAAAATTATAGTATTATTTATACATACATGCATACATACACACACACACACACACACACAAAATATTACAATTTTCCTTAATTGGGAAACTGGCTCTAGCGCTTATAAATGTTGTATTCTATGGTTGGACTTGCACGCTATACTATGCTTTAGTTTAATGCAGTCACACAAATAGATCAATACATTAACTATGGTTTGTTTTAAACCCCAGATTTAAAACTGGCCCTCCTCTTCCAATTTTTCATAGTAATATGACCTACAACACTGCGGCTGGTCAATGGGATGAGCTGTTATCCCCAAGGACTGGCAACTTTATTTGCTCCAAGCAATCCAATGCAATTGTTAACTAATAAAAGGTAAGAAACTCCAAGAACAGACCTAGCAAGTCATTGCTACTTTTCTGATCTGCAGTATTGGGTTCTGGCTTGGTCAAAAGATCATAGCTTATAAAACACTGGCTTTCCATAATATGCAAATATAAATCTATTGATTTTCTGCATGGTTCTATTTGCAAATATTTAGTACACCATAAAATTTAAGTTATGCAACCTTTATGTCAGTGGCAAAGCATCAACAGACATTGGAATGATTGCTAAAACTTCTAAATGTTAAGTGATATGGACCAAGTGAGAACTACCTGGGTTATAGAAGGTCTCTTCTCCTTTGCCTTTCTCGCAAGGGTATCCAGTCCCTTCAGGGAGGAGAACAAACTCTTCTTGCTCCACAGTCTCTGTGACAAAGACCACGTTCTCTTTCTGAGAGCTGCTTCGTCCCTGGAGCAGATCTAATTTGGGGAGATGGGGAGAACAGGAATAGCAAGGAACAGAAGGGAAAGTCAGATGCAAGCATTGAATTGTAGAGCTCTTCGTATCTCTTCTGAGACAACCGTAATCAAGATTGGTCACATGAAGTAGAAGACAAAAAATATGTTCCAAAATGTCTTATCTTCACAGTTGTGATGGCTTCTACAACACTGGCTTTTACTTGAGCAGATAAGGAGAAGAGGGAATGCAAGTTCTTGGGAGATGATAATTCTGCTATCTTTTAGAATAAACACAGCAACTGAGGTTTCCAGAAGCCCTTCTCTCAACATGGAAGAGTATTTCATCAGTATGATAGTTATATATCTCTGTCCCAGGCCAGCCAATTGAAGTTCTCGGTTTTATTCCATCTGGTGCGGGTGGGACGATTGCATAGCCAAAAAAACAGGCTCTGATTCAACCTTGAAAATACACAACTCTGACTTGCCCAACTCCCAATCCTAGAGTCCAGTTCTATGGATTTTCCACCCATAGATGTAGGTGAGGGTTGCACTTCCCCGGTCAGAACCTGGGTGCAATCTGGGTGTCTTCCTGATCTCAGGGTTCCTGCTTGAACAGGTCATGGCCAAGAGGGTACTTGTACAGCAATGTGTTGTGCCCTTTACTGGTTCAGCTCATAATCACTCAAAGTGTAAACAACTCTCAGCCATATTTCTGCAAGGCAGTTTAAATGGGACTGGTTTCAAGCCCCACTTCAAGCCCAGAAGGACTGGCCCACAGGGCCTCTGCCAGCAAAAATGGAGCTTGGAAGGGCTGTGTGCGGTTTCCCCAAGCTCCATTTTTGGCTGCGACAGCCTCCTCGGGCTCTGTTTTTGCTGTCAGAGGGTGACAGGAGGTCCTCTTGGCCAAAAACAGAGCCTTGATGAGTGATGTCGAGATGACCACACACCCCCGTGGTCATGTCCTCCCAGCCTCCCGAGGTCAAACACAACCCTGATGTGGCCCTCAATGAAATCAAGCTTGACACTTCTGGATTAGGCCATACAGGGTGGCATGGGCCCCAGTCCCCTTTCTGAAGTAATTCTACCAAACGGGACCAAAAAGATATCCTCTATATCTTTTTATTTATCTCTTTCCTTCTAGCATACCAGGGCGTGAAATGATGAAACTGAGAAGAGGCCAAGTCTTCCAAGGGCCATTTTTGAAGGACGACTGGCAGCAGCCAGAAGACTCTTCGGATTTGGAAGTTCTCCGCCTTGCAGACTGGCTAAGTAACAGCGCATTTTGAAAAGGTCCATGTTAAATTTTTCCAGATTCTGCTCCCACTGCTGAATCTGTTTAGGAACACAAATGAAGTATTAGAGGACAAATTATGAAAAGGAGATGACTCTGCAACTCTGATCCCAAGTTATTTACATCTGGAAGAGCAGAAAAGTTGATTAGTTTATCCTTTTCAAAACACATTGTCAAACTGTGTTCCAAATGTCCATGAAAATCGATATTGTGTCAAAAGAAACCTGGAACTGCAAGCGGAATATATATAGAAATGTATTAGACCTACAGCTCCTCCAATCTGTCTTCCCGTCTCTGCCTTTAAAGTGTTGATTCAAGACAATTATAAACATTACTTTTTGGAGGGGGAGATGGGAAGGAAATCCCTATTTTTAATACTCATACTGAAAATATTTACTATTCCAAACTAAAAGGCCACCTTAACAGAAACTCAGAAAATGTAAAGCTACAACTGATAGAGTTCTTGTATCAGAATTCAAATCTGAGATTAGTTCCTAACTTAGATTTCCACTAGGTAAGAGAATTTGGAAAAACATTACTTTTCTCTCTATTTCTGGGCCTTCTGTTTTTCTGGAAATCTTTCATGCCAGTGCCTTCTTATATACTTTTATGGCATTCATGATTTCTGTTCTGATGTTCAAGTAAATATGTAAATAACCTTCCATTTGGTAGAAAACTGGACCATAATTGCACCCTTGGCCTGTTTTTTCACACATTCAGTTGGCAGAGTGTGGATGAGTTATGATCACACAAACCAAAATGTGAGAAGACCTCAATGTAATCTGTAAGGCCCTAATATAGTGGGAGCTCAGACTTGTTTGTATACAATCAAAGGCAAATTTAGCTCTCCTTCAGATCTCCAGCTTAATATGCAATGGTCAGTGACCAAAGTAGTAGCTCATATGAACATGTTAAATAAAAGGCTGTAGTCCACAAGGATCTTCACCTTTCAAATTTATTTTTCCTGCCTTTATCTGTCCTGAAACTGAGGTAAACATTCCAATGTGAGTCACACAAAAACAAGGGAAGGGAGCAGAAAGATATCCTAGAATATAGGAAAAGTCAAGGATAAGAAAAATCCTAGAGATTTTTTGTTTTTAGTAAGTAATTGTACCCCAGAATCATGTAATAATTTTAATAATGTTTACAATTACAAAGGTAAAAAAAATACATATGTACTAAGAAAAATATAACAAAGTAAAAAGAGAGAATAATTTTATAAAGAAAAAATATATATTAAACAAACTATATAAATAAATGATTTCCCCCTTCATCATGACAGATACAAACAATTTCAACAATATATCATCTTCTCTAATAGAGGTAGTTCTTGAGTTATAAGCACAATTGGGACTAGGATTGCAGTCATAAAGAAAGACCAGCTGCCTTCTCTCCCAGTTCCCTGCACCAATTTTTTTATGCCCAGCTGTCATGGGCAAAGCAGAAGTGCCTTGCTACCTTCGCTATCTTCTTTTCAGACCAGTGCTCACTAGGCTACCCTCATCCCAAAACCATAACATCAAGCCACAATAACCTCCAGCAACCATTTGTTCATCCAGCTTCCTTCTTTCCCAGTTCCCTGTACCAGCCTTTCTCCTTTTGTGCCCAGCCACCATGGAGAGAGAGAAGCACCTAGTTGCCTTTGCCATCTCCTTTTTGAACCCAGTTTCTCCAGTGAAATTTTCCAATATGTGGCTCCCTGTGCCCTGACTTTCCAAAGGCTTTCTGAAGATAGTGCAGCATTTAGAAAGTGGTGCTCTCTTCAGAAAGACAGCACAGCTTTATGAAGACAATAGTTTTCTGAAGACTGCACTTTCTTCAGAAAGCCTTTGTAAATCTGCACTGTCTTCTGAAAATTGTGCTGTTTAAGTATCTCTGGACTGCAGCATGAAACTATTGGTACAAGAAGCATTTATTAAAGTGCATTTATTAGATTCCTTTAAAATTGCCCTCTGTTTAGATTTTTCTCTTATTTAAAACTGAATTCCTTTTTGAAATGATCTTTATTTCAGGATCATGCAGTAAAGATCATAAGATTGCAATCTACGCATTCAATAACATTCAAATCATAGAAGTATGCAGCACAAGCATTCCATATAACCTCACAATTATATATACAACTAAGTCCAAGAGAGAAAATAATAGGTTCTAGAATGTTGCAAATACTGCTTAACCAAGCCAATGAACATTTATAGGAGATATATCTGATAACAAACAGAATTGGGATTTTAAAGAACCTACAAAGTGTCTTCAACTTGAAAATCTGTTGTGTAACTGATTTGAAAAAACACTTTTTCTTTAGTGAAGTTCACATTAAAAAGAGAGACATGCATGAGGTACAAAAAAAATCACAGGCAGTATTCAGTGCCTAAAAAGACCATACCATTAACATTTAGCATTTATTATGGGGGAATTGGGGAATATTTATTATATTAACCCACACCTATATGAAAAAAGCAATAAAAATTCTAACTGTTATTGCTCTGGAGTCATCTCCATCATATTCCATACAGCCTTCAGCTTCTCAGCCAAAATTGAAGTTACTTACTCTGCTATGGATACTGATTCAGAAATAAGACTTGCTGTGTTCAGTGAGGTTTACTCCCTAGTGTGCAAGTTTTCAGACTGCAGTCCCAGACCTTATTGCAATATTTTCTTACATCCAAACCTAATGTGAAATAATGAGAGCGTATATTCTCAATCACCAAAATTAGAAAAACACCAAGAATGTTCTTGCCAACATGCTAGTAGCTCCTTTAAAGCCTCCTTTGACTAGTGGACATGAAAGCAGCAACAAAGGGCAAGCAAAGGAAAGTTGGAACACCCCGTAAGATTTCAGAAATGAGGAAGATAAACTGGAGGATAGCCAATTTGGTTCCGTGGTTAAAATATTAGGCTGGAAACCAAAAGACTGAATTCTAATCCTGTGTCAAGCACGATCCAGATGAGCAACTTTTGGCCAGTCTTTCTCTCTCTTTGTCCCAGACAATGGCAAACAATTTCTGAGAATGCTGCCAAGAAAACTGTAATGATGTGACAAAGCAGCCTCAAAGAATCAAGATTGATTTGAAGGTGCATGGGCACACCCACAGGAATGTCCATAAGAAGATCCTTATGTAGAAGCATCTGGATTCAGGCAGCTTAAGCAGACCTTCCTTCTGGAAGTCAAGAAAAATTTGCCCCAATGACTTAAGAGACTCAATGAGCAGCTCAGTTTCTCATCACATTTGACAAATGTGCAATGAAATTAAAAAGCTCTTATCTGCTTAACCAAGTGCCATTATAAATATGAAAAAAGACAGCGATTATGTTTTTGACCTCAAAGTAGTGCTGTGCTCTCCGTCTAAGCATCGTATGTCAAAGGCAATCTTATGGCACAATATCATTATATATGGCAAAAAGTAAACACTCCTATTCACACTCCTGAATAAAGAGACTACAGGTATAAACTGTGACAATGTGTGTCTCAACTAAAATATATATGTTTCAAAATGAGAGTATAAAAGAATAACCTAAAAGTAAGCTTTTCTAGCTGAGCCATAAGTACTATAAAAGAGTGAATGTGAGAATATGCATATGTATTTAAATCTATTGGCTAAAATGGTATGTTTTACTTGTTTCTTAATAGCCTACTGCAGTATTTTAAAATTAAAACATTTTAGCCTAAAGGATTTCAAAATAAATTCTTAATGACAGCTTTCACCTGCTGTTGAATTTAATGCATAATTAAAATGTAGAATGTCTGCCAACTTAAACAATTGAAAAGGAACTTAGGCAAACGATAGAGGATAACACTATTAAGATCTGTAATCTGACATCAAAGATGAGATTATGTTTCTTAATACCTGTTGCTGGGGAACACAAGTATAACAACCTTGTTGTAAGGCATCCTTAGTAATATTACCAAAACAGACAGTTGGTTAAAACAATTATTTTTTATGTTTATTGTACAATATATGTGGCATTTCTATTTAAATTTAGCCTAAGGTGATTTGCCGTCTCCTCTAGTAAATTTCCAATAGTTTTAGGGATTCTCTAGAAACTTTCTTCAGTGGGCTGTGGATCAGATACTGTTTTACAGCAACATTTCTTTCTGAGTCAGCAATTCCAAATACTGTTAGTTGGAGAAAACAGATTGAACCCTTAGCCAACCCAATGTGAGATTTCTCAGAACCTGGCCCTTTCCCCCACTATTTTAATATCTACCCACTCTGGAAGATTGATGGTTTCCAGCTACACATCTTCACTCCACAGCAAACCGGAGATTCATGAAAATTTTGGTCTGGTGCCTGAAAACTGTGAGGGACAGAACAGGCTTACAGTGATTCACAGTAAGATGGTATTGCTCTTTTGCAGAAGCCCTCTAGGTTCATCTTTAGCTCTGGATGGTCCGAAGATTTCAGAAGGTCAGATGAGCAACCTGGGATTCTCCTAAACATGGCACTCCTGCCAGATATGACTGATGTTACTCAGCCTCAGCTGATATGCTAGTTGCAGCCTTTCCTGAACCAAGATGCTTTAGGAAGTGGAACTCATGTCTTGGTCATCTCGTGTTTGGATCACCACAATTTCCTTGACATGAAGCTGCCGTTAAAGAGAATTGGGATGCTACAAAGATGCAAAATGTAATCAGATGCTTGCTGATTGATGCAAGCCAATGTAGCAGAAATACACAAATATTGTGGTTATTTCACAGGATTTACCACTCACGCTCTAGCCCTAAATCAAATGCTAGTTATTTCCTATAAAGGGCTTCAGTAACTTCAGGAATATCTGCTCCAGATGAAATATATACAGGTTAAGGGAATATGCTGGAGACCCTCCAGAAAGTTAGAATAGCCCACAGCCCTTCCCAATCTTTGCTGTTAAAATACCCCCTTCCCAGCTACAATTTAAGAAAGCTAAGAAGACAGAACGTTTTCAGGAAGACTTTGGAGCAGAGGGTGTTATATGTCTAGTGACAATAGTTCAGATAGCAGAAGGATTGTTTTGTGTTGATTCTTCCAATTTACACAGGAGAATGTGAATATTTTCATGTATCTCTTTCAGAATTGTACAGAAATAACTACTTCCACATGTGCAAGTAGTGAGTGCCAAGAACAGTTACCCATGATAGCTTCCTTAAAAATATGCTCAGTCAATTCTACTGCGACAGTGATTTTCTCATCTGCAACATATTGTCTTCAAAACACTTGCTTTCTAACCTAAAAATATTTACAAATGGCATGCTTAAAGAAGAGATATTTTGCAATGATAAATGTGCAGAAGGCTAATCAACTTCACAGTACCTGATTTTCTATTGCTTTCCTGTTTTTAGGATCGCTAACAATCAAGAGTTGAAGCTCAGCCATCTTTTTCATCTTGCTATCCATGTCAATCTTCTGATTAAGGGCTTTAGTCTGATTTTTCAGCAATCTGACTGTATCTTCCTTCCCGAGTTTTTTTGCCAAGAGAGAAGCAGAAGCAGAATGTATTGCAGTAATCCAGTTTTCAAGGTCAGTCTGGCTTGTAGCCTAAAAAATGAGTTAAAAAAATCAAACATTATAAACAGAATGCTAAAATACAACTTATCAAGTTTCGCAACCAATGGAAAACAGTGTGATATCAATTCCATGATGACAGAACGCAGTTTTCCCCCTCAAATGAATGAAAGGCTTCTTCTGTACTAATAGTGTCTTGAAAAACTGGGGGTTGTCATTGCTAGTAATTCTTAGGCTTTATCTAAAAAGAAAGAACTTTGTATAAAAGATTAAATTCATCACAGGATGCTTGACTGCAAGGATGGCAATTACATAACCTATCATTAGCTTAATTTCAAAAAAATACAATTGAATGGAAATTGCACTGAAAATTTTTGCAAATGAAGAAGCAGGAAGAAAACTTCAGTGATTGCCTAATAGCAGTTTATGCCTTCTCCTAAATTTCTTTGTGATGTATAAAGAGGTTAAAATGCCTTTTGTGTAGGAAAATGCAGGAGCTGCATAAAGTTGATTATACAGAAAAATGCATTCATTACAACATTTAGAAACATTGCAATCCAGTCAACCTGTTTTCTTCCTGTCATTATGCCTGCCTTATATTAACTTAATTAACTTCCTATTGATTTTAACTGATTTCTTTAAATTCCGAGATAGCCTTCATTTGGAACTTCTATTCCAGCAGCCCATCTGTGAAAAAAAGAAAACTGAAGTATCAATATCAGAAGACATGTTGTCTGGCCAATTACAAGAAACACAGATTGAATTCAACACAACCATGATACTTTTAAGTGGGACTCTTATTTCCAGACAATGCATTTTTACTGGTAATACATAAAATTAAATGAAAATAGTAGACCACTATAGTAAAAAAATACTACAATACTATAATAATTTTCCTACAGAGGATGTAAAAAAAACCTTTTCTACTACATTCAAAAGTAAAATTATAACTATAGTGTTTGTTTTCACCACCTTTTATGCCAATTACAAATCCTGCCATTGTAGTTCTCAATTTTCTGAAAATATCATTATGTTCTATCTCAAAATACATTCATCAAGCCAGGATGTAAAGAAGTACAGCTTTAAAATCTCTGAATGGATTTCTGTAACATTTGATGTGTGTCTAATACCTAACTTATATTCTAACTTATCTCTATGTTTAATCTCAAAAATAAATTTATTTTTAGGGATGAATCCAATCTAGAATTTAATTCAGTTAGATAGATGAAATTATCAATTAGCACAATGTTGGGCTTCTTTGATGTTGTTGAGTTTCAAAAACAAGCTATCAATGCACAGGACAACTATGAACATTATTTGTATATGTAAAAAACATAATAGAACCATAATTTCCAAATACATTATTTCTTCTTATTTACACCCATTGAAAGGCTACCTTTCCTATATAACACATATATATTCTCCAAAAGAAATAAACCAAAAGTAAGTTGCTTTTTATATACATAATTATGCACAATTAATGAATTTGATTCAAATTTATAGCATTAGATCACATAAGAATTATTTAATGATAACTTTCTTTACAAGGTAACCAACGTCATTCTCTTAATTCTTATGTGACCAACCCCCAGAATTTCTCAGCCTGCCCAGAGTTTTGTGACAAAGATTAGAGCAAAAAATCCACAGATTTAATAGCTGCTTAGGTTGGAAAAGAATGGACTAGAAATTTGAATGGAAAGCTACCAGTTCATTAGCCAAGTCTATTTGTTGTTAAACATCTATTTCCTCTGGCTTGTTCTTGTCAGAGCTTTATCTTTTGATCCTACCCTGTGATTTTAATTTTTGATTACATAATTTTAAATGATTATACAATAAATATCTTATTACAAATTACTGACTATAACCCACCAGGTGTCAACCAATTGGTAATGGGACAAAATCTGATGGACAGATAGAAAGGCAGATAAATAGTACATAAGTTCAATATTGTGGACCTTAATACTTTGATAATGAACAAATATATTATATAGTAAAAGACTACCTGGAATAAGTAGACATCTCCAAAAGAATTGCTGAGGCAAAAGACATTCTCTTTTTTGGGGTGTTCTGGACAAGATTGCACGATGCAGTCTTCACCAAACAGAGCATATTTGGGTGAATTATTTTGCTCCATGGAATTCTTCCCATAAGTCTCATAAAACAGTAGAGTGCATCCTTCATAAAATAAAAAGAAGTGCTGAATTATACCAACATCCTGTGAAATACAGATTTAATTTTGTATCAATTAATACAAAAATTAATGTAGAATAACTCTCCAGTAAAAAAGAGAAACATGGAAACAATCAATCAGCTTGATTTATTTTTTGCCATTTGATGTGAGAGTTGAAAATTGAACAGCTATTTTTTGTTTAAGGAGAAATACCAGAAATGGTTCATTCACAGATGAGACACAATGACCTTTCTGAGGTTGATTCCCCAAAGGTCAGGTTATAACATACTGACTACAATCAGAACATTCCTGGAATGTAATCCCTTGTTCAGATAAAATAATTAAGCAACACCGATGTTAAAAAAAAAAAAAAAACCACACTCTTCCATGTTAAAGGAATAATCTTGGTAGTGCTTTAAACCTACAGAAGCCTCAGAACACCAATAAATTTACTTTGACAGCTAGCCAGATGTTTGCAATATTTCTAAGCATTGATAAATTAAGTACTGGTCAAGAAAACACAAGAAGAACTCTATAGCATACACTTTTTAAGAATAGTATGAAGCTTGTGTACTATATACTACACATATTCAATAAATCAGCCACTTTTATGTCATCGATACACTAATTCACTGGTGCTTGGTCACAAGGGCTTGACACTGCACACAGACACACACACAGACATGTAAAGAGTAAAAAAAGCTTATCTTATTATCGTTTGCAGAAGCATGGAAATGATGATTTTAAGAAATACAAGAAATGGATACTGAAGATTACAGTGTCACTACTTCAGATTCAGAAAATCAGACTAATTAAATATTTTATGCATCAAATTGTGAAGTTCTTGTAAGTATACAATAATTATCCCATAAATTATAATTTTAGTTTACAATTGATAAAATAACCTTCAGTAATATTTACAACTAAATGTAATAAACTTGAATGTTATACAAGTTTATTTTTTTATCAAATGCCAAATCAAATGGCATATGCAACACGTAAGTAGTGAAATAACTTATACATGTAACAGGTTTTTTTCAATTTCTGTAAAATTTTGGACTTTATGTTAATTTGGAAAAAAAAAACCTGCTTTTAACATTTCCAGAAATTTGATAGCTCATTCAATGAAGCTGACATGATTTAGTAGTAGGAAATATCATAAGCCTTGTGCAAGGATTGGCAGTATCAGGGAAACTGTGATTCTTAATAAAGATTTTGGTGCTTGTATTTCATATTGAGGCTCATCAAGCTATAAAATAAGACATAAGAAGACTCCTGTGTGGTAAGAATTTGTAGAAATATGCTAACATTTCCCCAAAACCAATCTGATCTATTCTTGCACTATAAAATTCAATAAGGAGTCAGAAAAATACAGTTATTGTTTCTTTCATTTCTACCAATTGTCAATAGATCTGGCTGACTATTAAGCCTCTACATCCCATACTGAAGAGATGCATAAAATAGCAAAATATATATAGATTAAATGTTTCAACGTAAGCAAATCTTGCCCAAACATATTCCTTTTCCAATTTATCCCAGCCTTGAAGCAGATGCTGCAAAAGGATATACCAAATATACACAAAGCATCTTTTTTTAATGCAACTTTATCATTACCAGCTTATTCATTTACACATATGAACTAAAAACGAGGCTTTTGAGTCAGAATGGATAACTTTGAAGCCAACCAGCCAACTTAACTTGAAACAAGGAAGGAAGCTTTTATTATCTAAAGGCCCTTCCTATGTGGAAGCAGATAGCAATAGCACTTAGACTTATATACCACTTCGCAGTGCTTTACATCCTCTCTAAGCAGTTTACAGAGTCAGCATATTGTGCCCAACAATCTGGGTCCTCATTTTATCAATCTTGAAAGGATGGAAGGCTGAGTCAACCTTGAAACAGTGAGAATCAAAGTACCCTGCTGGTTGCTTGCAATCAGCCGAAGTAGCCTGCAGTTCTGCAGTCTAACCACTGCGCCATCATGGCTGTTTATTCCCAAACTGCATATGGCTGTCTCGGGAAATACTGGAGTTATGTCAGCAACACAATCCTACCTTCATCATTGTCTTATACCCCTTTCATGCCATTCATGGACACTGCAATGAGTCTTGATTAGTCATGAGTATAAGAGCACTTGTATAGTGCTCTAATTTTTCAGTATTTTTCACTAATATTACATTTACTGGAAACTAAGTCTCTTTTCTTCCTTCCTATTTGTTCTGACCAAGGCTTCTGATACCGTAATTATGCACGCGGTTATTTAAAAAAAAAGTGTTGTTTTATTGCAAAGCTGGGAATTATTTTCATTCCCATCCATTAATGAATCTCAAACAGTTCCTCGAGATAAGCACCCACCTTTCTTCCATGTGAAATCCTGCCAATAACAGAAATGTCAAATGAACTAGAAAAAAAGAACAACCGAAATACAAAGAGCTTCAAGAATGAATCTGAACCAAACGAACAACTTTGCTTCCTGAAAAGGTTTTGTCATCTTTGCCTGTTCTTTATACCTGATGGGAGGGGCAATCACCTCCCAGCCTTACTCCCGAGCTGCCCCTTTTGTTTCAGCTTTTCTCGCCTTCTAGGAGCTCTGTGCACATGTGCACTGTGAACAGTCTCCCCTGGATCCTCTGCCTCACTGCTGCCAGACTCCAAAGGCTCTGGAGGGAGCAACCCCACTCCCAGATGGTCCTAGTCCCATCTCTGCATCAGACGCAGGACCCTCATCTGAGTCCTCTCCAGACTCCTGGACTGATCCCCTTTTTTCCCCACTGTCCGATTCCACTGCCATCTGCACAGGCTGCCAGCGAACCATAGCACTATTGAACTGATGGACAACTGGCAGAGATACTTCTAAATATTGGACATAAAGAGGAGGGGACATAATTAGCTTTTTTTTCCCTAGTGGGATCATCCAGAGTGGAACCACTCCACTAGCGGTTTTTAGAAGGTAGAGGATTCAGATCTGTCTCTACTTCTGAATTCTCTAAAAAAATTTTCATGGCACAAAAGGAATTTAATCCCTACACTCCTGACAGTGCTTAGGGATCATGAATCAATCAATACTCCCTCTAAGTGACCAAAGAGGAGAGCATAAAAATTGGCATCTGGTCCATAAATGTGGTCTCATCCGGTCCATGAATGTGGTCCAATGTGGTCTCATCCTTGGCTCTGCCTTACTGCCTTTGTTTTTGTACCAAGGGGGAAAAAAGTCATTCCAATTAAAAAGTATAGCAAAACAGCGGCAAGACCCTATAGCTCCTTGACATTTGCAAGGATGACAAGTGGAGACAACTCAGGATGAAAAACTCCATCTTGCAGTTTTAGGATGAATACTGAAAAACTTGATTCTCTCTCTCTCTCTCTCTCTCTCTCTCTCTCTCTCTCTCTCTCTCTCTCTCTCTCTCCTTACAGCTGAGCAGGAAATCAATCAATTCAGCTACAAAAAGAGATCAATTGTGAAAAGACAGAAACTTGTCCTTATGTGGAAAACCCGTTTCATGGGTTTAGAAATAATTCAGCCATTTTTGCTATCACAAGAATGTTTATACTTCAGTCAGTTGAATTGATATGGGATAAAGCCTGTTAACGTGATCAATGGATATTTGCAACAGAGGCTGAAATATATTAGAAATGAATTGCAAAAGAGTAAATATGGCTGTGGCTGACCTTTTAATGTTACCCAATATTGTTTCCATTTCTTCCGGGTTATTAGCTCAAGTTTTTTTTCTTTGTGTAGGGTCACAAGAGGCCTGAAGAAAAGCCACCCAGCTTTACGAATGACTCCTTGTTCCTTCTCATACAGCAGATCCAAGTGCTCCAAGGAGCTGAGTGACTCACTGCTTGAGTCCTCGGTTTCCATAGAAGAGTCTGTGTTCTCAACGTTGGTTCTGCTCAGGTCAAGCTCTCGCATGAAGTTTTCATAAATATTTTGCCTTAGGAAGTCACTGCTGATTGCATTAGCTGATTCACTTCTTTGGGGCAAAATATGGCCAGAGCTCGGGGACCACAGAGAACCAGAGAAATGGGAAGGAGCAAAAAGGTCCGTAGAAAGGCTTTCATATTCAGTATCAAAATACTCATTTGAATCTTTGCATCTTGGCTCCTGTAAAAGAAGAAAAGTGGCACAATTAACTGGCATACGATGATCAGCAATGCTTCGCTTCACATGTGTGTATGTGCATCTGCTCCTAATAAGCTCATTCATAAATTTTTAAGTTGCAATTTGTGGAATCATAGTGCATTATGCAGATTAAGCACTGCAGTAAAGTTAATACATTAGAAGGATGTTATTATTGCCACGAATATCAGAGCTCACTGATACAAATAGCTTATAGGTGATCTCTTAATTCAGTCATTGAGATCTGCTGCCAAAAGCAGAATCAAATCATCCTAAGGATTAGATATTTATTTACTTCTCTTTGCACTGAGAAACAGCCAGAATTTATTTTGGATTATTTTAAATTTGGGTATTTTTTATTGCTAATGTTATCACATTCTTTGATCAACTTAAGGATATATTTACAGTCAAGATTACTGTATCTATACTGTTTCCCAGTCATTTAGAATCATACAGGTGGAAGCGACCTCGAAGGTCTTCTAGTCCAACAAGGCAGGAGACTTATACTAGCCCAGCTATCAAGTCTATTCTTGAAAACATCCAGTGATGGAGTTTCTACAACTCCAGCTTCTCACTGTAAAAAAATTCTTCTTACTTTTAAGTTGGATCTCCATCATTTACTTCTAGTCCTGCCCTTTGTTGCCCTAGAGAATAAGTCAATCCTCTCTTCTTTGTCACAGCCCCTCAAGTACAGGATACCGTATTTATGCAGTATGCAATAATGATCCTGGAATTTATTCTCCAAGTCTTGTATTTGATGCCGCTTGCTTTCTCTTCCGTAAGATTTCTGGAAAGTTTTGGGAAGCAAACATGCATAATACTTCCTGAAACCCTGTGTAATACAGCCTTGAAACCTCATAAGTTTAATTTTGGGGCTCCATACATCCTACAGGCATCCATTTCAATACCAAAATGAATCCCCACAAATAAGCACAACTCCTTCCAAGTTTATTTCACCTCCTTCTTTCCTTGCAGCACCTTCCTTCACAAACTCTTCTGTTTTTTAAGATTAGCGATGATCGGAGACCAAAAGTACTCATGAGAGAAAGCAATACACAGGGATTGGTTTGTACAATTCTTCCATTACAACAGAGGTATCCAATGTTTTCTAGCCACAGAACCTCTGAGTAGCATGAGAGTCCAAACGAACCAGGAAAAAGAAGCAAGCAAGCCAACATGAAATGTATTTTTAAATTCAATTTTCAGTAAGCAAATTACAGACAGCTAATATGATTTCTACCTACTCATTTTATGTATTTTTTTTAACTTTAAACATCCAAATCTTGAAGATTTGTAGGCCTGATATCCCAGGAAATGCTAAGTTTATTTTGCCTGCCTTACTAAAGCCAATCAAACATCTCTTTAATTGCTTTATTCCTTACAGAATAAAAATAAAGTGCTTTATTCTTTAATTCTGCACCCCATTCATTCTATTCCATCAGCTCCATTATATCAATTTCAACATTCCTGGATTATGATGTGAATTTATCATATGACAGGGAAGAAAGCCAAGGAAATGGGTGATAACTGAACAAATAACAAATGGGATAAAATGCAGAGGGTATTAAAAAAAAGGCATGCCTTGAAGCAACAACTAAAAGCAGACGAGTGGCACAGCCAACTCTAGTTGCATCAAAAGGTTGACATAATAAGGATAAGAGGAATAGGACCAACGTAAGTGTAGCTATCTGAAACTGCTGCACCAAATCTTAAAGCTAGTTTAGCTATAAAACATAAGCTGACTGGTTTTTTAATGGCCAACAATTCATAGCTACTATTTCTTGCAAAGGGCTACGCCTCAACTGCCAGAATGAAATTCTTGAACTGTTACTTGGAAAGGAGCCTAAGGTTGTCATATTAGAAGACTGTATTTGTTTTATTATAATATAAACATTTTACCCAGAATTTCTAAAGGCATGCTTCTCCAGCAAATACTATTAGAAACTGAGTTTTCTGCTTTAAGCAAGTACCATCTTCCATTAGAGCAAAATTATAGGTTACCCATTTATGCTAAGAGTGATTATCTAATTTTTACACACATATACATACTGTACATCCATCCATATAAAATTAACTATTTGGAATTGAATACTTTACATGTGATTTTAATTTTTACATATGATTTTAATTTTAAACTGGCAGACTTCATTTCCTGGATCTTATGTCAGTTTATACAGAATTCCTTGCAGGGTTGCAGTTTAAAAGCAAATGATAACATAACACAACTATTATTCTTAACTCCAATTGTGAAAATTTCTCTGAACAGATAGCTCTGAACTGAGATATCAGGAGAGCTGGAGCAGAGTGTGCCTGCTTGACATCTGTTATATAAAATCTTAAAATAACATAATTGTATTGACAACATATTTAGTAAGTGAAAATTACTTAATTCACTAAACATATAAACATTTAACATTGTATAGTTACATGAGAGACAAGTTCTTTACTGATATAAAAAGCAGGAGAGGAAAAAAAATAAAAAAATAAAAAAATATTTGCTTAGTGCACATTCATGCACATACACCCATTTTCAGGGGTAAGAAATCTCCCACTTCCCTGTTTGCTGGCTTGGGACCGACAACTTCACACAAGCAAAGTAAATGAAAGCCAGTTTGGTCTAGTAATTGGGCTAGAAGGCTTGCCACTTTGAGTTATTTGTAAAAAAAAAAGTGGAACACAAATAAATAAATAGGGAAGATGGTATGAATTCTGGGGAGAAAGGAAGAAAACAACAGGATGACAGGAAGGAGGGAGAGAAGGAAAGAAGTAGGGAGGAGGGAAGATGATTTCTGATGCTCTCTGCCAACTTCCCACAAGAAAACTCAACAATGAAGCCTGCAGAAAGTCAGAAATCACTCCCACTGCTTTTATTGCAGTGGTCAATCCATGGTCATTCCGTTTCCCTTTTTATGTAAGGAAATATCTCTGAAACAATGACCCAATGGAGTAGGAGTTGTCTAGTTTAATTTAAGAATCTAAATTAAGCATATAGCCTACAATGAAGAATCCAAAATTCATACTTCAGGTAACTTTTTAAGCTTGAAATGCCATGTACCTGTAGCTTCCTCTTCTTCCTTGACAGGCTGCCTGTCCAGTCACTGATCCGACGCATCCGGCTTTTTAAAGTTTCCTTCTTAGCTGCATCCTCATTAAGGTTTGTAGATTTCCTACAAGGCAGAGTGAAGGAAGAGTATTGTGGGGATCCTCTGTGCTCCACCTTAGAAGGAACATCTATGGCAGAGGTAAATGAAACCCGGTTGCTTAAACTAGCATGTGTATTGATGTAATCTGCAGAAAGTCCGAAATTGGAGGCTTGGCAACTTCTTAGATTTGAATCCCCATATAAATCACGGAGGGAAGAAAGAGATGAACTTTGATTCAGTGATTTTTTGCAGTCATTCTGGGAGAATTCAACTTGGATTCTTGCTTCTGGAATGCTTCTGGATATGTATGACACATCTAGTTCATTTATCCCTCCATTATTGCCCCATGGAGCATCATACCATGATGACTCTGAACTAATGGAGCTCCCTTTACTGGATCTAAGTCTCGAATCAGTAGCTGACAGATGATGACTTTCAGCACAATCTGTACTAGAAGATTCCTTTCCTTCAAGCATGTTATTCTTTTCAGCTTCTGAAGTAGGGAAGTATCTTAAGAGTTGGACTGGTTCACTAGGTTCATCTCTAGAAATGCTGCTATTACTGCTAAAGTTGTGAAATTCAACTTTCAAACACCCATCAAGCTTCCCTAACGTCTTGATGAGAACTTTTGGACTCATTCTGTCATCTGGTGATGAACTTTCTTTTTCCCCATAGCAATTTAAGAAATGCCCGTTATATTCCTTGGAAGGAATGTAATTGTTGGTAGTTTCAAAGCCAATGTAGTGAAAAACATTCTCAGGCAGAAATGCATTGTTACTCCGCTGACTACAGTTCTCTGATGTGGGAGACCTAGGCTTTGCATGGCTATTACTCTTAGATACTTTCACTACTGTATCATTGAGTCTTGAGGAATAAGGCTGATTACTCTTAAAATGAGAAAGGCAGCTTCTGGCAAATGATCGGGATTTATAGCTTGCATTACTGGAACTGTGGTTCCACCCACGTACAGAGTAGGATTTTTCATCTTTAGAATGGATGCCACAAATTTTTAGAGAGCAGGGTTTCTGTTTGATAGCAGGTGTAGATACAGTGTGATTTTTGGTTCCCTGGAGACTGTATTGGCTGTCTGAATTTCCCATTTTTACTAAAAAGGAAATATAAATAGTTTTGATTATTAAAACAGTCACATCCAAAAAAAACCTTAATCCTTACCTATAAAGAAGATCTATAAACAATGAAAGACCACTTCCTTGAATTGCTTCTAGTTGACACTACATGTTCACTTTGTTTAATTGGGACACAAATAATTAAATATACTGGAATTATATTTTAAAAATAGCATAAAGTTGATGTAGGATTATTGGTATAAACCCCCGGTTAGTTTTGCAGAATGAACAAGCAATAGTAATAAAAGGGGTCCTTCCTTCTCAAGTTAAAATGATGTAATGAAAAATATTTGTGGTAATAGTGGCAATACTGCAAGATAATTCCTGAGTTGACCAAACCCTAGGGAGGTATCCTCACCCTCATAATTTTAAGTGCATATTTGGCTCCCCTTGCTAGATTGTGGGATTTCTACTAAAAAAATTATGGACCTTTATTTTTGTTCACCTTGCTCTTATTAAAATCAACTCAATCATTAATCACTCAATTAATGACTCAGTAACTAATTCATTTTCTCTCTCATTCTAAAAGTCTATTGCTCTTATCCAGAATTCAATGGCGTAAAACGGTCTAGTGCATGAATGTTTTTATTTGTTAATAAACTCTACCAATTTCACCATAATTGAAAAGCACAACTACTATAGCATGAGTAAAAAACTTTAGTAATAAAATGTCATTCTAAGTTCTTCAAACTTCATGTATAGACATGGTTTGTGTTTCTCATTTTCAAATAAAAATATATGTTTCAGACATACCTTTAAACACCACTCAAATGTGGATGGAATTAGCAGTTTGCATATTTGTCATTATTTTGATAAAAGGCCTTCATGCTTTTCAGCCGCAAAATGAGATTCCATATGATTGCCTGTAAATAAATATGAAAAGTCCTTGTCACATAAATGAAAATAAATTCATATTTTAATATATCCATCTAACACAAAGCTGATTGTCAATAACATGGTGTTAATATTTACTGTATGCTCTACAGATATTTTATTCACTCAATTAAACTTTCATTTAAATTTGATATGGCCACCCATTATAGTAGGTACTGGGCACATTACAAAATCTAAACAAATGTTTTAGAAAGTTGAAAAAACTAAAAAGATTGACAGTCTAAACCTGGGAATGTCAAACTGGCGGCCCATGGTTGGGATGACCACACCCATCTCAATTCTGTGTAGGAAAAAACATCATCAAACATCACATGACGGTAACATGACAGGGTGAGTTTGATACCTGTGGTCTAGACTAGCCATCACAATAACAGTAAAGCACAACAGAGGTCCCATAAAGTCATTAATCCCCAGACCTGAAAACCAAGCCAGGCACTATTTATATCTATGTGTAACTCTGGTCTAAAAGGAAAGAAATCTGAAAGATACATCATACTTCTTTAGTACTACAAAATGCCAGTATTTCATTGAGGGGAACCCCTCTGTCCAAATATACACGGTAGCTAAATTGGAGATAGATGGTCCCTCAGATAACCAAACATTATGCCATGAACAGCTATATAGGTAACAACCAGCACCTTCAATTGCTAGTTTTCAGAAGTCTACTAAAAATCAGTGCAGTTCACATAGCAGCATTAATGGGCATAATGAAAAGTGCCCATTACTGTTCACTTATTGCATTTTCAATCAGCCCAAATGAAACAGGTCCAGATAATCTGCTTCCTCCAAGATTCTCTATAGCTGCCAGTCTGACCACCTTCCCCATAAAAGGAAGAGTGGAAACTGAATGATAATTTCCAGAATGGAAGGTACAATTATGACTTCTTGAAAAGAAGACCTATCATATCCTCTTTCAAGACCAACAGTACCACCTCTCCCTGAAAGAAACTGATACTCCCATATGGACTCATTTGTTGGTTACTTTCCAGGCTGTCTTAACAACCAAGGAGGGGCTAAGGACCTAACAGATAGGTGGTGGAACTGACAGATTGGAGGATCTTGTCCACCTCCTCAAGACCCACAGAATCAAACTCAGTCCAGATGACCTTGCAAAAATGTTCCCCAAGCAACTCACTTGGGCCTGTCCAGTCAATACTGAGTAAATCTGAGTAAATAGATGAAACACTGAGAAACTGTTCAATGTCTTCCCTAACAACCTGAAGGCATATCCTCCAACTGGTTTTTTTTCCTCTCATTTTGACTATCACACCAAACAACTCAAAGAGTGAGTCCAGAAGACAGATAGGGGTATGTGATAGAGATTGGAGGGAGGGGGGTTGGGTTGAGCAAGAGACAAGTCATGTGACTTTTGGGGTGAAATTAAATGCACAAAGGTAATGGCCACTTACACTACTATTACCCATTCACATGAATCATGAAGGAATAAAGTATTTCATCCCCTAAAAATCAAAGTTTATCTTGCCATATTTTATGCACATTTTGCCCTGAATCTTCAACCAGCCTCATGTTACTGAAGGCAAAACAATAATTCAAACTTGCTCCAGGGTTTCATGTACTTTAATTTATATTAAACTATGTTATATAACTAGCTCCCTTGTTACAACTTGGATAATCCCCATGGATTTTTAAAGTCATTGTTGATTAATGAGTCTAAATTGCAGCTGTGACCCAGAAGTGAAAGAGCATAGGGTAATTCACTCATACCACCAGTTAGCCACTTCTCTATTTGCATGAACTTGAACTTCATTTGCCAGGAAAGCAACATCTCAAACAACAGCCCAGATTGTATTAGGCACTTCATGCTTCAAAAGAAAGGCGGGTACTGGCAAGCTGAGCGATCAGATCTGTTGAGACACAGCCTAAAAAAGGTGCAGTAGAAAGAAGAAATCCATTTCACATACCCTTGCAGGAGGATTAGATTTCAAAAGGACTTAAATTACGTTTTTTGGGAAGATTTCTCTATCAGTTGTGTCAGTTGACCAACTTTTATGAAATTTAAAGTGCTGTAAAACTTTTACCTCATACCTGCTGTACAACTGAATAGGGATTGCAAGCTCTCAACCCATTTCAGTGAGGCAGTTTCATTTTTAAACTATTAAAAATATCTATATTAATCATTCAAATCTTTGTCTCAGTTACCTTTTCAGGTTAGCAAAGTTCAAGTTCACTACAAACTTGTCTTTAAAAACTGACAAAAAGACATAGTTAGCAGGAAAGCACTTCACAAATGACAATGATTTGTATACTAAAGCATATCAATATCTATGCACAGAAATTCAAGGACATTTTTACAACAAAATCTACTTTTTAATTTAATCTTTTGCTTTATTTTACAATAATTATGCCTTTTTTTCCTTATAAGTACTAATTGCTCTTTTGAAGTATTACTGATATAACACACACATGCACAGCACATGCTAAGGCAGAGGAAAAACAATATAAAGGATTTGAGGGGAAAAAGTCACACATTTTGCAAGCTGTTTGGTAGTGAGTAAATGTAAATCACTAGGGTACTACCGAACAATGCAACAGAACATAATCCTCAATCAGAGCATTTATATTCAGAGTCTGGGTATCAGAAGCATGAAGCATATTCACAAGGCTGCTTTCAGAAATCTATTTGTATTCATAAGAGGACTTGAAACCCAATTTGTCTAAAGAATCAGTGAAAGGCCATCTGGTCCCCACTATGGCTGTGCACTCACTGTGTAATCCTTTTTAACAGAGCGGGCACAGCAAGCAAGCTGCTGTTAAAAAGTTCGACAAAGTAGCATCAATTTTGCAGGCTTGAACCAGTGATACAACTTCCATTGTGCCCTCATACAATGAAGAAGGTTAATGAATACATCTATCAAAGGCAGGTATGCAAAGTGAGATGGCACAATGAACAGTTAAGATGATAACCACTCTGTGTGTGAGTGAAAAGTGCAGTCAGTGAGCAACTCTTTCCTGAGCACAAAAGGAAATTTTCTAAGCAAATTGATAGCTTGCCAACTTTGGAGAGATCTCCAGTATTCTTCATAGGAAACAGATTAAGTTTATAATGAGGTTGCATGTGCTTGAATAAGAAGCATCCAAATAGGAAATTAGGAAGCTTCCGTGGACTGAGATAGATAATTAATCTATTTAGTTCACTGATCGGGACTGTCGGGATTTCAAAAAGCCTGCCCACATACTTCCCCCTCCTTTTCCCTAAAGAAGAGATTAGAATTATCCATTTGCATACATTTTATTTATTATTATCATTTTGTTATTCAGATATTTTTTCCAGTAGAGCTGAAAAATTAGCCACAGTTTAGTAAATAATTTTCAGATTAACCACTTTATTTTAGCAGAGATGACAGCTTCATTGATTATGTTTGAAGCTGATTTCCTTAAAGCAAATTATGGATAAGTTCTTCTGGGATCAGATATCATTTCAAGATAAAGTTAATTGTGCAGTCTCATAAGTTTTCTTTCAGTGTACCCAATTCTTATAAGCAATTCATTTTGCTAATCAATACAAGGATTAAGGAAAATTAAAACAATACATTATGATATAATCCAAAACAATAATAGCAAAAACCATCTTTAAATTCATCATTACACCAAGGAATAATTTTCTCAATAACAAGCAATCTATTGCAGGATGGGAAACCCACCATTCTATCAATCTCCAAAGGCTTTTCCGAAATAGCTAGATAATTTAGAAACTGGAGGAATAAATATCAATAACAATGCTATAGTATGTTGATGACAAGAGACAGTTAAGAAAGCAAGATAGAAACTGGGAAATTGTGAGTTCTAGTCTTGCCTTAGACATGAAGCCAGCTGAGTGACCTTGGATCAATTACTCTCAGTTCTAGGAAGAAGGCAAAAACAAACTACTCTATAGAAGTGAATGTTGGGCTTCGAAGAAGCAGAATAGGAAAAATATTGATGCTTTTCAACTCTGATGTTGCACAAAACTTTTGAGAATATTGTGGGTCACCAAGAAAGCAAACAAATGGATCATCAAACAAATCAACCCAGAGTTCTCACTCAAGGCACAAGGGACCAGATTCAAATTATCCTGCTCTATAACATTATGTAAAGATCTAGCTCTTTGGAGAAGTTTCTACTGATGGGAAAGGAGGAAGCTAAGAGAAGAGAGCAGCAGCTACCTATGAGCACATAGACTCAGTTCAGTAGCTGTGAAAGGCTTAAAAGATAAACTTAGGATAGCTCATCATCAGCAAATCTATCCATTTGGTTGCTAAGAATTACTACTGATTTGAAGGTACTCTATCAGTGGACTTCCTAAATGCTGCCAGGGTAAGTACTGATCTGGCTTCAGAAACAACACTTTTCCAAAGAAGATGGGATGTCCTTATGATTCTTAAGAGTAACATTCTTTCAGAATATTGCCCTCTCTATTAAATTTTATTAGACAAAAAGAACTGTGCAACAGCTGGTAAAGATATTGAGTTCTAGAGCCTCCAGCTATTTATCCTGTTGTTGCCCTGGACCCTTGGTTCCTGAAGGAGTAATTAACAGTAATGCTGCTTGTGGCCAGTGATTAGTCAGCTGTAGTATTGAGCAGAGTCTTCAGAAAATGTGAGAGGCAAGGAGAGGGTATGGGTAGTTCTTTAGTTATGATAAGTCACTTAGCAACCTTTCAAAGTTGTGATGGACCTACTTGGGGGGTACTAATGACCTAGATTTTGAGGTTCCAATGATCATGTTCCTCCCCAGTCACATGAATGCACTTCAGGCACTTGGCAATTGGGCCACAATCATGGCCATTTGCAATATCCTGTGGTCATATGATCCTGTCTTACAACATTTTTGCTGAAAACAGGCATTGACTTCTATGTTTTGGCAAAACTACACCATACTGAAATTGTTCACATAACGATTATCATAAAAAGGTCATAAAATTGAATCAGTCATATGACTAACCCACATTACAACCATCCTGAGTTACTACCATGATGAGTAGGCTCCATTACAACCATAATTCAAGGACTACCTGTACATTGGAACACCAATGGAGACTATTCCATTGACTTCAGTGAAGAAAGTGTTGTCCATTTGCTTGGTGGACATGGCAGGAGAGAAGGGAAAGGAAGGAAAAGTAAATATATGCTTGCACTGAGGGAACCCGAGACACAGCCAGTGGGCAAGTGTGCTGTCCAGAACTAGAAATAAGAAATCTGCTTCCACCAGAAGTGTCAGAAACCATTCCCTCCCCAGTTCAACCAAACCAGAAGAAAGAAAGCAGAATGGTGATGGAACCAGGGGAAGGGTACCTGTTGAAGGAAGAAATATCATGAGGACCAAAACTGGATCATATTAAAATACAGGAAGAGAAAATCTGTACTAGCAATGGAAGAAAAAGGAGAAACAAATAAGTGGAAATGAAGCAAAAGGAAGAAGTAACTACAAAGAGAAGGAAAAGAAAGAAAGCTCTGCTTCAGTGTTATGAAAGAGTTAAATGTACCAGGCCAATTGCCCATCCCAAACAACTACTGATCTTTCAAGGCATACTTTGTAAGTCCCAGGTCTGAAACCATCTGCTTCTCTCTTTTGTTGTTGTTGTCTTCCTAACAGATTCTTTCATGCTTAACAGTAAAAATAAGTAAGAAAAACCTACCCCCCTCAATTATTTTAGGGAGGGGAAAAAAAAAACCTCATACCATTATCAATAACATGAAAGTAAATGTGGAGTATGTTTTGTGACTTTGACATATGAATGAAACTCATTAAAAGAGAACAACAAAATGAAAAGTACTACCAGATGTGCAAAGGCAAAACCTTTTTTTTAAAGTTTTAATGTTCTATTATTATAGAAATAGGCCAAAAAAGGATGAAGAATGGAGAAGAAGTTCAATAAAACAAGCAGAGCGTTGGTACTTACCTGATACGCCCGTTCTCTGTGAGCTGTGAAGAGCATCCAGTGATGGAAAGGTGCTTCAGTCCCTTCTAGGAAGGCTGTGCTTAAACTTGAGGACACTCCTCCTCCCAGAGACTCCTCCTTAGCGTCCCGTTTTGTGAAGCCAAGGTATTGATACCCTATATGCTGAAGCCTATGTAGTAACTCTGGCCAGAACAGACCCCCTACCAGATGGAATAAAAGGGAGGGGCTGGATGCTCTTCACAGCTCACAGAGAACGGGAGTATCAGGTAAATACCAATGCCCTTTCTCCCATGTGCTGTTCAGAGCATCTAGTGATGGGACATACCAAAGCTTGGCACTGTCCTAAGGGAGGGCTCCGTCTAGGTTGCAGACCTAACTGTCTCTGAAATAACTTGCTGCAAAACTCGCCTACCAAATGAAGCCTCAGCAGAAGCAAATACGTCAATTTTATAGTTTCTAATAAATGGAGATGGAGAAGCCCAGGTTGCAGCTCGGCAAATCTCCTCTATTGTAGCTTGGGTCACCCATGCTACTGTGGTGGCTGCACTCCTGGTGGAGTGAGCGGTAATGCCTTAGGGCACTGGAATCGACTGAGAGTCATATGACTTAGAGATGGTGGCCCTTAGCCATCTACCTATGGTAGAGGGTGAAACCTTGCCCCCCAGGGTGTTAGGCTGCAAGGACACGAAGAGAGCTTGTTTTTCTGGAGGGGGCCGTGCACTCTATGTAGATGCGTACGGTCTTCTTACGTCCAAGCGGTGCCATTGGTGTTTGAGCCTGTGTGATGAATGTGAGCAAAAATTTGGGAGCACCAGCTCTTGAGCTTTATGGAATGTGGAATTAACTTTTGGAATGAAGGAGGAATCTGGTCTGAGAACCACTCTATCCAAATGGAAAACGCAGAGATCTTTGCACACAGATAATGCAGCTAATTCAGAAATTCTTCGGGCAGATATAACTGCAATCAGGAAAACTACTTTGTAGGTTAGAAATCGAAGCGTCGTGGTCCTTAGTGGCTCGAAGGGACCTGTAGTAAGGGCCAATAGTACCTTATTTAAGTTCCAAGTTGGTTATGACTGATGCCAAGGCCGTCACCTGTCTCCACAGAGTATTGGGTGATAACCATTTGTTTAGGCCTTCCTGTAAAAATTCTAATAACTGCCCTACTGATGAGGTAGTGGGGTCAATCTGAACCTTCTGACACCAACGGCAGAAGCTAGACCAGGTGGCCTCATAGATTTGGTTTGTCAAAGGATGTCGAGCCAACTGAATAGTGTGAATAACTTGAGTAGAAAGGTGTTCATCTTTCAGACATCACTATTCAACTTCCATAAGTTTAGCCATTGGGGTCTGGGTATAGCACTGGGCTTTGAGACAGTGATATGACCGATGGTGGGATCTTCCATGGTGGTACCATCGAGAGGTCCTTCAGGTCTGCAAACCATGCTTGCCTTGGCCAATAGAATGGCCAATGGAACCACTAATAGCAGGTCTGCTTTTTCTTCCAGCAACTTCTGAATCAATTTGGGGATCACGGGGAGAGGAGGAAAGGCGTATAGCAGTCCAATGGACCAGTGACATCTGAGAGTGTCCACGTCCTCCGCTCCCTGCGATGGGTAACGAGAAATGAATTGGGGAAGCTATGCATTGAGTGGGGAGGCAACAGGTCGACTACCAGTCAGCCCAACCTCCGAGTAGCCTCCAGAAAGATCTTGGGGTCCAAACGCCATTCTGATTGGTCCAATATGGCTCTGCTGAGCCAATCCGCTTGTACATTCGTTACTCCAGATATGTGCTCTGCCTTAAGACAGAGATGGATTTCGGGCCACAGGAATAGTCTTTCTGCTTCTCTCATTAGTAGATTGGAATGAGTGCCCCCTTGTTTGTTGATATGGGCCTTTGTAGTTATGTTATCTGTTAAGACGAGCACATGATTGCAATGGAGATGCAGGAGGAATTGTCAAAGTGCCAAGTACATCACTCTCAGTTCTAGCCAGTTGACGTGTGCCTTCTCTGAATCCATCCAAAGGCCTTGTGCTGTATGTGATTGGAAGTGGGACCCCCATCCCACTAGACTGGCATCTGTTGTAACAATCGACCTGTGTGAATCCTTGAAAGGGCATCCCCCCTTGCTGATTTCGGGTCATGTCCACCATCATAGAGACCTGAAAATAGTTAATGGAACTTTTACACAAGTCCTGGCGTCATCTCTCCCGGTGCGTTGGTATGGCAACAGAAACCATTGCAGGGTTCTTACATGGAACCGGGCCCAAGGGATGATAGAAATACAAAAAATCATTTTTCCGAGCAATTTAGAAAGGAGACTTAGTTGTACTTTCTTAAGAGTTCTGATCTGTTGAGTCAAATCTCTAATGCTTTCTTGTCTGTCAGGGGAGAGGAAAACTTTGCCTTCCAGGGTGTCAATGATGGCGCCAAGGTGAATGAGTCTAGTAGAGGGTGTTAAATGATTTTTGACCAATTGATTGAGAACCCATGTTGTTGTAGCGTTACAAGTGTAGTTTGAGTGTTTGAATTTGCTTGATTGATGGAAGATGCCAGAATAAGAACGTCATCCAGGTAGCATTGAAGTCGGATGGACCTATCTCTGAGTGATGCTGCCAAGGCAGCCTTTGTAAAAGTTCTGGGAGCTTAAGCTAGACCAAATGGGAGAGCAATATATTCATAATGGACGTTGTTGTAACAGAAATGAAAGAATTTTAAATGTGAGGGCCGAATTGGGATATGTAAGTAAGATTCCGTGAGATCTGTGGAGGTAAGGACATCGTTTTTTTTCTGATGTTGAGTAAGATGGATTGGAGAGTGGTCATTTTTAATTTTCGGTAAACTAAATATTGGTTTAGATGTTTTAAGTCCAGGATTTTCTTCCATCCCCCTGAAGTTTTAGGGACCACAAAGAGGTGCGAATAAAAACCAAAACCTTTTTGATAAGAAGGGACGGGTTGTATGGCCCGGATCTCTAGTAGATGTGCTATGGCTGTGTCCATGAGAAACCTTTTTTCCACATCCCTGGAAATTGGGGACTTCATAAAAAAAATCCGGGGTGGAGCTGAACTCCAGTGCCAGACCAAATCATACGATGTTCCTGACCCATGCGTCAGTGGTAGAGGAGTCCCATTGGTCAGCAAACCTTTTATTGGCGACCGCCAATGGGAATCTCATCATTACTTGGACCTGCGGAAGGGCCTAGATCCTGTTCCTTGAAATTGTCTCCTAGGATGACGTTCCCTTCTACATCTGTCCCCAGGTTCAATTCTATCTGTCTGTTGTCTGAATCCAGGCTGTCTTTGAAATCTTGGATAGTAGGGTTGGTAGAAGGGATGAAAGGAACCCCTATAAAAGGTCTGTGGTGATCTGGACTCTGGTCGACGAAAAAGAGAGAAAAAGAGAGAACCAAATTTTCTTTTTGGTTCTGGTTTCAATTAGGAGGGGTTCAAGCGCACTGCCAAATAGTTTGTTCTCCAAGATGGGAGCTGAGGAAAGCCGCCACTTGTGCTTGACGTCTGCCTGCCAATGCCTGAGCCAAAGTAAACTTTTAGCCATAATTTAGGAAGCAATGGCCCTAGAGGAAAATTTAACTACACCGAAGATAGCGTCTGCTGAAAACTCTGCAGTGGCGATTAATTTAGCCACATCTTGATGTGCCCTAATGTTTGAGGCTGGAATGGTATCCCTCAGGTGGCAGAGCCATCTGAGAGATGATCTGGTGAAAAAGCAGGGGGCTGTGGCCACTCTGATGGCTCATGCATCCGAGACATGTGCCCTGTGGAGGGTAGTTCTACCCTCTTTTCCTCAGGCTTGAGAGCCTCTTCAGCTTCACTTGGGATGGCTGAGGAAGATGCAAGCGCAATGATAGGCTCGTCCACTTCCAGAGCATTTAAAAATTTAGAGAACTTGGGTGCCAAATTATAGTATTTTTTATCATGTCCTGTGGGAGCGGAATATGAGGCTGCTGCAGCCCATTGTTTTTGTACTAAATTGGAAAACATGTGTGGCACAGGGATAACCTCTGCCTCAGTGATTGGTTGAGAGAATATGAGATTCCCGTATTATCGGGAGGGGTTCCCGTATTATCCAGCCATGCGGTGTTCTTGGCCTTAAACAGCAGGGCTTTAAATAATTGTGGGCGGAATAATCCTGTAAATACAGGGAGGTCAGGTGAGAGGTCTTCATCATCAGACATCCCCCTTTCTAGCAGATCCATTTCTGACAATACTTGGTCAACGGTGTGTACCGACACCTCCTCCACTTGATCCATTGGATCCCCTTGATCTCCCATATCCTGTGTGTACTGAGGGTCTCTGACAGTGGGCAACAATAGTTCTGCCAGGGGGGTACCTGATGAAGATGTGGATCCGTGATGCCTAGAGATCATTCAGAAAGAGATCCGCAAACCGAAGCTGAGGGTGTTTGTCCTATCTGAATAGCCTGTTGGATGCCTGCTGCTATGTCCTTCTGGATAGCTAGCTCCATCCACACCCTCATGTTGGCAGGGATTTCCTCTGGAAGTTCCTCCTCTTGTCTGAGGCCAGCTACAGTTGGCATAAATGTTGCCTCTGGAGCCCTCCTTGGGGAAAGAATGTTAGAAACAGACTCCTGGGGAGGATGTATTGATATGCTGCTCCTTCTGGATGAATCCAGAGGGCTGGTTGGAGGGTTCTGGGCCTGTGAGGTAGAGGTATGATGGGTGGTGAAGAGGTGGGCTGTGCAGCTGCTCATGTATGTTTTTCCACCTGCCTTTCTAATGCCTGATGGCGTCTGTGTGCATCTTTCTCTGCTGTCTTAGAGATCTTTTGGGGTTCTGTGGACTTACCTCTATTTTAACAGTTAGTCTAGAACTGGAGTTGTAGTTGCTGGCCATGGTAATGCCTTTGATAGCAATGGAAAGAGGCTATGAAATTAGGTGGCTGGAACACCTAGGGGCCTGCTCCCTCAAGGGGCAGGGGATCTTGGAATAAATAGTTCCTCGATGCCTTTAGCAAATGTTGTCTCCTTGTTCTGTTTTGCTCTATCTGTCTGTCTGTCTGTCTGTCTGTCTATCTATCTATCTATCTATCTTTTAATAACTTAAATATTTGTAGAATTTAAGTCAATCAAGTCAATTTTTGAATAAAGTACTTGTAATATCAAAGATGGAGACCAGAACATCCCCCTCCAGACCTGGCACCTATATGAGGACACAGAGGTCTGTAACCGATAATTAGATCAGTTTAGCTGCACTTATTGCCGGTGGAACCCAGCAGTTCAAGTCCTCTATCATCCAGGGGACTGGTGGTAGGGACTCCCCCTTCCTAGGTCCCCAAAAAGGGAAACCTTGTTGGGTAACTTGCCCCACAGACAGTAACAATTACTCAGCAAATTTAAACACGCAGCCTTTGCCTCATGGCAGAATGAAAACGAAAGCAGCTATCACTGCCCAGCCTGCTGAAAACAAAACTGCTCAGCGGGAAGGTACAGGGGCTAATTCCCTGCCCTGAGTGTTCTGTGGGGAAAGCCTCATAATAAAAAGTAAAAAAGGCTGCACTTTTAAATGGAAGCTTCAAACCTGGAAGGGACAGAGTATTTACTCAGCCGGCTGGGAGATCGGAGAGATAAGCCTCCTTGTTTAGAAGTTTAAGGCAGCATGTCTCTGAAACGAGAGGCTTTTAGCCTCAGGGCAGATTGGAAAGATAAGCCTCCCCGTTTATGAGGTTTACATAAAAAGGGAGGCTGGAACATAAAAAAAATAAAAATGAGTGAAATGACTTTTGGAGGTTCCCAGGGGCGTGGTTGGTGACAGAAACTATATTACCTCACCTGAGAAATAAACCAGCTAAATCAGCAAAATCGCCAGTGTTCTGTTCTGACCAGGAAAACAATAACACAACCTGTGTGAAGAAAGACTGAGATAAAACTGGGGACGCTAAGGAGTCGTCTCGGGGAGGAGGAGGAGTGTCCTCAAGTTTAAGCCCAGCCTTCCTAGAAGGGACTGAAGCACCTTCCCATCACTGGATGCTCTGAACAGCTCACGGGAGAAGTAAGTAAGGATTCTACCCTGACTTCTTAAAGACCATCGTATACTTTTCAATCAAGTATACTGGCATGCACACACACTCCACTCAACAAATTACCATTTTATATCATTCTTTCATTTTCAATTCCTTTTTTGTATCATTGGAAGCAAGAAAACTCCACTTATTTTGCCTGAGGGCCATGCCAAATGTACACAATTCAAAGCATCCAAATTTTGTTTTACTAATCATGCAATATGTAAACAGAAACAGCTCAATTTAACTACTATTTGCTTTAGAATATACTACTCATAATTTTATCTAAGTCAACTAAATCATACTAGTTAATTTTTCAATTTAAGCTCACAGCAACTAACACAGACCATAATATACATTATAAGATAAGAATTACATAAGAATTACATAAGATAAGAATTATTTTTAAGTTAGCATAAAAACATGGGTAAAATATTTTACTATTAATCAGTCTGGAAATTATTTTCTGGAGACACACTATCGAGACAGTGTAATTAGGTAAACAGCATTAGGTGTTCCAATGTCTCTCTCTGGCACTAACTCAGTTTGTATACTGAAGATGAGATTATGGAAATGATATACCAAAATTGTAGCACTTTGTTTGTGGTCAAGCCACGAGAGCAAGTGTAGAATTGCCTGACTAGCTCTTAGCAACAGCCCTGGCTGACCCAAAACAAATAACTTGTTGCATTGCAAAATTAGTTTAACACACTAACACAAATTAGAGCTTGCAGAACATCAATAGCCCAAAAGTTAAAAATACACAAATCTCAACAAAAAGCAAAACAAACCCACAATTATGTCATATAATGTGATGGATCAATGGAGTCATACAGTGGCCAGAGAAAAGTCAAAATTCCTTGTAACAAACATGAAGCATACCTCATTCTTTTGATTTTGAATTAAAGTAATATATAGCAAGTATTAAGTCCAATAGAGCGTTTGTAGAAAAATACTATCTTACACACTCCAAATATGTAAAACCCTACTTTTCTCTGCACAAATGAAAAAAACCTGTGACATAATCCATTCATAATTTATTATATTGATCTCCCTTTTGTTTTAAACCATACAACTTCCCCAAAATGCAAATTGCTGAAACCAGTTTCCAGGCTTAGTGCTCTGCCTTAAACTACAGAAAAAGATTATCTTCCTCTTACTACAGTAAAAGGAACTTATTTTAGCTTTAGCAACTAAAAAGCAATCCCTTCACATTCATGCCCTATGTCCATCTTTTGTTCCTGACAAGGGCTGTTGTTTTAGACTCACTATTCTTTAGCTAAATTATAAATAGCTTACTTGTATGTCTAGGAATAGACTCTCTCCTTTCCCTAACTCAAAACAGGGCTGGTCCTTTCCATTAGTCACAGCAAAAGACAATCTTCAAATGACGGCAAAGCATTAAGATAATATGGGTAGTATCATGCAGTTGGAATCAACCTACTGTCTTAGTTGTAGAAGACGATGCCTTCCTATCATCAGTGTGGAGGGAAGATTCAACTGCAGCTTGCCCATTTCTGAAGTTCTGAGAAACCTTGTCTTTGTGGCTTACAGCTCTAGCCCCTTCATAACATTCAAGATCAAAGCCAACTACTCTTTCTGACAAAACCAGGTATTCTCCTCCAGGCTGCATCGAAAGCCCAGGATAGAATGGGTTGCCTCCTTCCTATGACATCATTTAGCTGAGTCTGTACTAAGATATAAAAGCCAGCCCCCGGGAAAGACCCCAGCTTTTGACTCAGCTCCTTTCAGTCAGTAGCTGTGTCTCTGAAAGCTTCTGTTAGACAACACTCACCAGCAATCTTCAGTGCCATTTTTCCTCGTTTCAAGCAAGGTTGCGAGTAGCATTGCCAGAGCACTGTTCAGGCAAGTTGGGCAGCATCTGTAGACCTCCCCCACGCCTGCAGTTTGAGCGGTCATAAAAAACGATCGGCAAACCGATAACAGTTTCAGCCAGCTGAGTTTCTGTAGATAACACTCACCAGCGATCGATCTTCAGTACCTTTTTTTCCTTCACTTCAGCAGCTCCCAGGATCTGGGCAGCTGCTCTTTCAGGAGAGCAGGACTCTCTCTCCCCTGCAGCGTTGGGAGCAGCGTTGCCAGAGTGCTGTTCAGGCAAGTTTGGCAGCATCTGTAGACCTCCCCACGCCTGCGGTTTGAGCGGTCGTAAAAAGCAATCGGCAAACCGATACCAGCTGATTGTGTGGCCAGAGGCTGCCCTTTCCTTTGCTGACTTCACTTGGGGCTCTTTATAGCCTAAGGAAAAATTCTACGATCTCGGAGCCTGTTTCCCATAGTCAGCGGCCATCTTGGATTGAAGCCTTCCACCATGAGGTGAGTGGCCATTTTGTAACCCCAGGGGCCAATTTATACCCTAAGGGGCTTAATACAAAAATTTTCCAAACAGTTTCTTTCCATCATAAGAGTCTTTATTCTTCAAATGGAACAAGATAAGGGTCAGGCAGAGTCCCCCCCCCCCCCAGTGAAACAAACAATAATTTCTCTTATTGGCTTCTCTTAAGCCAATAAGAGAAAAAGTTGTAGGCAACGCACCCAATCAGTCCAGAGGGAGGTGGCTGCAAAAATCAGAGCTAAGGTTCTAACCCCTAAGAAGGCAACTCAGGCTGAGTTGAGGGCAGAAAAGTGCAGACATGCAACCCTAGAGAAGCAGTTCAACAGAACTATTCAACAGAAGGGAGTGCAACAACAGCATGTTTCAGGTGATACATGTGGGCCATGTATCACAACAGCCAAGCCCTCCCAGGGGAGGAGAAATTATCTATGAGCCTGTCTCCTGAGGCTTTTGCAGTACAATGATCCTCAGGATCGAAGCAGATCTGGGCCTTATTCCAACAGGCTTCCAGGCCCTATGCTCCTCCTCCTCCCTCCAGGCCTCGAACCTCTCCTCAATCTAGGCCTGAAGCCACCTTCACTCCCTCAGCAGCGGGCCTTCAGCCTTCCACCCCTATCTTTGAGCATAGACCAGGGGATATCCAAGATGTTGGTCATTAGGCAGGGAGTGGATGAAGGCTTCAAGCAAATCCTTCGATCTCCGGAAAGGGTTCAGGCTCTACTCCCTTCTCAATCTATAAGTTGCAACATCACCCTGATTTACACAAGCCCCAGGACCTCAGGGTCCATTCTTCTCTACCAGAATGGGAGGAGGTTACTCAGCATGGCCTTGGTCACTGCCAAGCTGTTGCCAGAGGAAGTGGCTCCCGAGCCACAAGGAATTCTCTCTAGTCAGGGAGACCCATTCTTCTCCAACCCTGTAGTGCATGCAGGGGGGTTGCCTTTTCCCACTTTGTTCCTGGACATGGTCAAGGAACAGTGAGCTTCCCCTTCAGCAGGTCCTCGCCCATCTTCTCTGGATAAGCGTTTCTACAACGTCAGCACACTGGACAATTCCCTGGCAGTGCCTTCTGTTGACGTTCTGGCCTCGGTCCCATTTTCTGGCATTCTCACGTGGCCAACCATACAGTGGCTGCACCAACTCCAGATTAGATTGCCTACATCTGACCTTCAGTCTCACCAAGGCCTTAATAAGATTATCGCAGCGGCGGAATTCACTGCAGATGCCATTCTCAATTCCACTAGGGCCATGGCATCTTCAGTAGCAGCAAGAAGACTGTTATGGCTCAGAAATTGGCAGGCGGAGTCACGCTGTAAATGGAAGCTAGTTTCAGTTCCATTCACGGGCGATAAGCTTTTTGGCGATGCTCTGGAACCTTATCTTATTGAAACTGGAGATAAACGTAAAATTCTCTCTTCCTCTGGGAAAAGAGCCGACTATCGCCCAGCTTCTTATACTGGTAAACAGCCCTTTCAGGCGGATGGGGGTCATTCCTGCCGTCGCTCTAAGTAATCCCTCGTTCTCCCCACCCATTGGAGGTGGCCAAGCCTTCTTTGCCTCCAAATGGGAGAAGTCAACGGTGGATACCTGGTGTTCAGGCACTATTAGGTCAGGATTACAATTGGACTTCCTAATGCACCCACCTCCCCAAAAAAATTTTCATCTGTCCTGTCTCTCGGGACATTTCAAGGCAAGACTTCATGAATCAGGCCATTCAACTCCTTCTTGAAATCTGAGCTATTCAAACCTGTTCCCCCCTCTCAATAGGGAGGTGGGCTTTATTCTCGCCTTTCATCATTCCCAAAGCCTCTGGGGGGGTAGCGAGTCATCCTGGATCTAAAATTTCTCAACCAATTTGTAAAATACAGGCTATTTAAAATGCAGACTCTGCATTCTATTTTAAAGAGCATTCGGGGGGGCGATCTCCTCTCTTCCACTCTTCAACCTCATGGAGGCTTACCTCCACATCCCCATTTGGCCTCATCATCGCCAGTTTTCCGTTTCTGTTATCAGAATACCCATTACCAGTATCGAGCGCTTCCCTTCGGCCTCTCATTGGCTTCAAAGGTCTTCACAAAGATTCTGGCAGCATTGATGGCATCTCTGCTTTCTGTTCCAGTGAGGATCCAATGCTACTTGGACAACATTTTGATTCTGTCCTCCTTCATCCATGCAGCCCATTGGGATCTGCAAATTACCCTGTCATATCTCCAGAGCCACGGATTTTTCCACTCCTGTCCACTCTAATGGTTCCTCCTTCCCTACCAACGAGCAGAAATCAGGTCCCGCTCACACCACAAATCCAGAGATCTCTCAATTGGTGGTGTTCCCCATTAATCTGGAAGGAACTCCTTTTCAGGGTCCCAGACAGGCTAGTGATAACCACCAATGCCAGCCTCCCAGGTTGGGGTTCCCATATGCAGGGCCTTGGTTCAGGTCAGAGCAGGTCCTTCCCATAAATTGGCTAGAGCTCAGAGCCATTTTTCTAGCACTCAAGCATTTCAGGCACTCAGTGACCGGCTCTCATGTTCTAGTCCTTACGGACAACATAGCCACCATGGCTCATGTCAACTGGCGGGGGAGGGGAGAAGGTCCAGAGCCCTCATGGGAGAGGCTCTATGGTTGGGGTTATGGGCACAGCAACATCTGTTGTTGATCTCGGCGGACCACTTCTCCGGGATCAACAACTCCCAGGCTGACTGGCTCAGCAGGAGCCTAGTCGACCAGGCAGAATGGTCTATTCCTCCTTCTCTATTCAGGGACCTTTCCCTCAGATTTGGAACGCCAGAGGTGGATCTTCTCCACTCCTCAAATTGACCAGGTCACCAGATTCTTCACCAGGTTTCCTTGCCAGAGAGCAGAGGGGACCAATGCCCTTCAGTGCAGATGGCCCAAAAGTCTCCTCTATGCCTTTTCCCTGCTCCCATCATTCCGGCAATAATTCGGAAGATGTTGGAGGAACGAGCGGAGCTTCTCCTCCTGGTACCCTATTGGCAAAGGATGCCCTGGTTTGCGGATCTGGTCAACCTGTCAGTGGCTTCTCCTTGGAGGATCCCAGGGATTCATCAAGGGATTCTGCTCCACCCGGAGCCCCAGTGGCTCAAGCTGACCATGTGGCACTCGAGTGGCAGGGGCTAGAGGTGGCTGATCTTCCTGAAAGGGTCATCATCACTATCCTGGCATCTCGCAAATTTCCCACAAGGCGCATCTATGATGCCACCTGGAAGGCCCTTCCCGATGGTGGCTTAGGGACGGTTTCTCTCTCCTGCTTTAGCCCAGTTGGCAGAGATTCTTAGATTCCTTCAGCATGATCTGGAGAAAGGTTTGGCCCCCAACACCTTACGCAGGCAGGTTGAGGCCCTCTCCTCGTTCTTTCATGGGGTTTGCTTTCTTCCTTATCCCATCACCCTTCAGTCCGGAGGTTTTCAAAAGGTGCTTCCAACCTGCACCCTCCGGTGGTTCACAGGTATCCTTCCTGGGATCTTCATGTGGTCCTTTATGCCCTTACAAAGCCCCTTTTGAACCCCTTAGAACATTGTCTCTCCATTTCCTGACTCTGAAGGTAGTGTTCCCTGTTTCCATCACTTCAGCCAGGCGGGTATCCGAGCTCGCTTTCCATCAGACAGGACCTTTGTTCCTTTCACGATGATAGGGTTGTCCTCAGTCTGGACCCCTCATTTATTCCAAGGGTTAACACTTGTTTCACAGGTCCCAGTACATTATGTTGCCTGGCTTCTGCCCCCTCCCGCACCATGACTTAGAGCAGCAGTGGCACTCGCTAGACGTAGGTAGGGCTCTTAGAATATACATTAAGTGCACTTCCTCCTTCAGGAAGTCTGAAGCCATTTTGTTTCCTTTCCCCTTCCCACTTGGGGCACAAGGCCTCTTCTCCTACTATTAGCAGGTGGGTAAGATCTTGCATTGAGCAGGCCTACAAAGCTGCGGCCCTTCCAGTTCCTCAACATCTGACACCGCACTCTACCAGAAACGTGGCAACTTCAGCTGCCTAGGCGACCAAAGCACCCTTGGAGAAGATCTGTTGTGCGGCCACATGGACATCTCCGTCTCCTTTCATCAGATACTACCTGGATGTAGTATTTCATCAGATACTACCTGGATCCAAAGTCTGGATGTCTTTGCCTCGGCAACTGCAGTCTTCGGCAGATGGGTGCTTCAAAGAGTGGTTCAATAGTCGGTATGATGAGCCGGACGAGGACCACCGGTGGACATCCAAGCTTTGGTATGTCCCATCTTTGGGCTCTCGATGCAGCATGGAGGAGAATGGGCATTGGTAGAAGTTACCCTGAATGCCCTTTCTATCTGTGCTGCGAGAAAGCCCAGCCCCTCCCTTGATTCGTCCAGAGAAGGCAAGTCATATTTTTGTATTCATTTGTGCTTTCAGAGACACCTTTCAGTCTGTCAAGTATCTTCACCAAAGATGGGGTCTCTTCTGGGGGTTGGCTTTTATATCTTAGTACAGACTCAGCTAAATGACATCATAGGAAAAAGTCAACCCATCCTATCCTGGGCTCTCTCGCAGCATAGATAGAAAGGTGTTCAGGGTAATGTCTACCAACACCCAATTATTTGTAGCATTTCCCATTCTGCATCGTTGATATATAGTTCTGTGCCACTGCAGCAGGGACTAAGTCTTTCTTAGTGTTTCTACAGAAAGAATATTTTAAAAATCTGTTCACTTCAAAAATTTGTGTGTGTGCTTCATTTTATTCTGAAAGAACAGAAGCAAAGGAACAAATGTATAATATAGCTAGAAGACACTTCTTGCCTTCTTCAAATACTATTATTTCATAAATTCTGCTTTAAAATTACCACTGATGGATCACTCCATGAGTCCACATTCAAAAGGAGAAAATATAACCGTAAAACAATTTGAATCAGGAACTATGTCATTAAATGTATCCCACACTGTTGTGGTTCAGTGCTGCATGAAACTATTTCCTTTACTTTTGAACCAATAAATAAATTATATTCAATAATAAGAAAGTAAACTTTCCAATGATGAAGCATAGTGTTTTTTCCATTGTAAATTACAAGGCAGAAGAGACAAAACTCCAAGGAAGAAAAAGAGTTATTTATGCATTAGTCATAGTGTGTGTAGTATTACAGGCAGGATGAAAGTTCTACCACAGGAATCTTTCCCTATAAGAAAATAATTCTTTCAGTGTTCAAAAGGCAAGACAATTTGCAAAGTAGCTAATTCAGCAGTTTTTTCCCTTTTTTCCCCCCAAAAGAAAAGTACTGTAACGAGCAAGTTCAGAAATGGAGTTGGTAAGCATGCTGAAAGAGGAATACATCTCAGAGAAAAGAAAACAAAACTTCACAGCCAAGAGTTTGAAGCAGTATGATTCCACAGTGTCGCTTTCCCAATTTTTCTTTAATTAAGCATATTGTGTCCTTCAAGCATCTGTTCCTCAATGCCCATGGGTTCAGACTTACTTTCTCTAAGTGCCTCCATTCAAGATTTTTCCAAGCATGTCACAAAACTGTTTAAGCACACGTATACACTGAGATTTCTCTGCTTCCTTCTTTCTACTTGTAGTATGCCAGGAAATTATGTCTAGGACTCCAAAATGTTGAACTGTTATGGGCTAAAAACAGATCCTGTGCTATGCTGGATATATTTTTGTCTACAAGGTACACACCCTCTTCATGTTCAATTCTTTCCATTGGTGGACTAGGATGATGCAAATTTACCCAGAAAGTGGTTTTCCAAGTGCTGCTTGAAATGATTAGCCTGGACAGCTTGCCATAATTCCTCTGAGCCATGAGGGAATACTGCATGACTGGTCTGTTGTTTGGCCCTGCATTCCTGAATTACCACCAAAGTGCCAGAGGGAAGCGACTAAAAGTCTCCTGGAATAAAAAACCAGCTTGCTGGAATGGTAGATCTTTGGTGGTTTTTTTTAAAGATTAATTAGTTCAGCTTAATTCTTTACATTCTTTCTTTTAATATAGTGCACCTAAATAAACAAGCAACTCTGTAAAGTATAGTAAAATGTTTTAGCCAGGAAGGCTTGAAAAACCATGAGGAATAATTTTATCTTTCAATGGTTCATACACTGCATTAAAGCTATGAATTGCTTGGCTGTAGTCTACTGAATAAATCACAATTGCCTTGGTTCCACATAATTTACTAACCATAGTGGCTGGGTTACACATTGCACTAGGCCACTAATAAGCCACATTTTGATTAGCACAATGTGTGAACACAAGTTAAATAAGATTAGACATAGTCAAATGTGACACTATCGGCTTTTTCTTTCACTAGCAACGTTAAACATTAACAGTAAAGTATGTTTTATTTCAGACTATAATCAAGACCAAAAGTTATCACCTGCTCCTGGAAAGAAACTACAGCACAAAAAGGAGACATTTTACATTATTAAATAACTGTTGCTAGAACTTAAACATCAATGTTTTCAAAGTATTTCAATATCAGGAATTCCTTGCAACAGTGTTACCCAGGTTACTTGCTCAATTACAGGGAGCGGGAAGGAATCCCTGAACTGGTGCTAGGTGGTGGGAATCTGACGCCCGAAGGCTGACAAATCCAGGAGCAGCATGCTGACGATCAGCTGATTGGCAGAGAGGCGAGGCATCACAACACCATGACTCTACAGGAAAAGCAACAGACATCCAGGAGGGTGGGAGAAGCCAACGATTCTCTGTGTCGTCATGGATTCCAGAAGAAGGGGACCATATCTCCCCCATTGTGAAGCATGCGAAATTTCACTGTATTGCACAAAGCACTGCGAGACCAGTGGGCAGGCCATAGAGGCAGCAAATACACCGCAACAAGGGCAGAATGTTGTTTCAGCAAATGCAGGGGCGCTTCGCTCCAGCACTAAGGCTCCAGCCATTGTCACTGCTATGACAGAGCGATAGCTCTTTCATCCCTCTGCCTTGATAGGGCGATAAGGAGCCACAGCAGAGAGAAAGAGCTGCATGCGGCTCCAGAGCTATGGGTTGTCGATATCCACCCTTAAGATCAACCACACATTCCATCACAGATAAGATCAAAATCCTGAAATGTGGGGAAGCAGCTTTTTGATGAAATCTCTAATTTCCACATCCATCAATTTCTGATAACTTGGCTAATGCTGGACCAATCTTGAACATGAAGAGATTACCAAAGCTACCTTCTAAAACTGAAGATTTCTAAGTGAATTCATTGATTTCTTTATGCAGCATCATGTGACAAGCCAATGAAAACTCTACCTCAGCTCTTTTCATTTGAGTTCCATTGATTGTTCAATAAACTATCAAAAACAAAATATATAAAGCAACCTGGTTCATACATAATACTTATGTTAATTCATTTCTCATATTTTAATAATCACACTATTCCACAGATTATACTCAGCAAAATGTAAACAAGCCTCAGGTGAGCATGAATGTCTGCCCTTTTTTTTCTAGATTTTTCTCTGGGTATAATCCTGAATGTATTTATTTTACTTACAGAATTTATAGTATATGGCTACCTATCTCATATAATGATCCTTGATCACTTTACAGAATCAATAGTAAAAACAAAGAAAAACAAAATGAGTTTTTTTCCTATCAGGCACCAGACCAAACATCATCCCAGTTCAACACCCATCTTCGCTCAAAGTTTAAGGGAAAAACTAGATCTTTAGTATTACTGATATATACAGACAACTACAATCATCTAATACATATCAATTTTACAGTAGACAATGTTGAAACAGCACTACGCAATCTAAAACCATCTCTATTGGACCAGACGGAATATGTGCCTACTTCTTAAAAAAGCTATCCACTGCCATAGCCGAACCTCGAAGCATAATCTTCGAAAAATATTTCAGGATCAGCTCCTTGCCAAAACAATGGTCACAAGCTACTGTCATCCCCATCTTCAAAAAAGGAGACCCCAGCCTAGTTGAAAATTACAGACCAATCTCTTTGTGCTGCGTCACCTATAAAGTCATGGAATCAATTATTAACCAATCCATTATCCTCCACTTAGAGACAAACAACTTACTCTCTAATAAATAATTTGGTTTCAGAAAAAAAACTATCCTGCAATCTGCAACTCTTACACTGCAAAAACATATGGACTACACAACTTGGTCAGGGCAAAGCAATAGACGCAATCTACATGGACTTCTGTAAAGCCTGTATAACTGGACAGAAGCATTCCTGTCAAACAGACAACAAATGGTCAAAATTGGGAGTGTCCTATCAAATTCTGTACCTGTCAACAGTGGTGTCCCCCAAGGCAGTATTCTAGGACTAGCTCTTTTCATACTCTACATAAATGATCTCTGTGATCATATTAAGTGCAACTGCCTTCTCTTTGCTGATGATGTAAAGCTATTCAACACCACAGACAATACTGCTACCCTTTAAAAAGACCATCCGAATGGTCAAACAAATGGCAACTTCAAATCTCAACAAATAAATGCTCTGTCTTACATATTGGCAAAAAAAATCAGAAAATAAAATACAAGCTGAATAGTCAAGACCTTGTTGAGGATCCAAACTCTGTCAAGGATCTTGGAGTACTCATCTCTAAAGATCTAAGTGCTAGAGCCCACTGTAACTACATAGCCAAAAAGGTGTTAAAAGTTGTTAACCTAATCTTACATAGCTTTTTCTCTGGTAATATTACACTACTAACTAGAGCATACAAAACATTTGCTAGACCAATACTCGAATACAGCTCGTCAATCTGGAACCCACATTGCATATCTGATATTAACACAGTTGAGAAAGTCCAGAAATATTTCACAAGCAGAGTTCTCCACTCCTCTATTTGTTGCAGAATACCTTATGCCACCAGACTTGAAATTCTAGACCTAGAAAATCTAGAACTACACCACCTTTGGTCCGATCTAAGTTTAGAATATAAAATCATACATTGCAATGTCCTACCTGTCAATGAATATGTCAGCTTCAATCATAACAATCCAAGAGCAAACAACAGACACAAACTCAAGGTTAATTGCACCAAACTTGATTGCAGGAAATACGACTTCAGCAACAAAGTGGTCAATGTCTGGAATACTCTACCTGACTCTGTGGTTTCTTCCCCAAACCCCAAAAACTTTAACCTTAGACTTTCTACTATTGAGCTCACCCCTTTCCTAAGAAGTCTGTAGGGGGCGTGCATAAGCGCACCAATGTGCCTGCCGTCCCTGTCTTATTGTTTCTTTTATTTTTCTTATATGTATCCATGTATTCATAGCTATGTTTTTACTTATACCTGTTACCTTGTAAGCAACTGACAAACCAAATAAAATAAAATAAAAATAAAATAAATAAAAATAAAATAAAATATGAAGTTTCGATTTCTATGATATTGATATGTTAACTACAATTTCTTCTGATTTCTTCTCCCTTATCCACTCATGCATATACAGCTAAGACTCTAAAGCTGATGAATTTCTCTTGCTAGATTTTTTTCCCTTCACAATTCAGACATATTCCCCATATTAATGGCCTCCAAAAGTGTTATACATGAACCATTACCATCCATCACCATCTTTAGCTGACACACATATTCTCTAAATTAATAGAAATGATACAGGTTGTAGACCAACAATGTGTAGGGCTCAGAATAAAGAAAGACTCTGTAAACACTCCTATGACATTTCCTAAGCCTTTTACCTGACAGAAGAAAGCTGATGGAATAAATCATTAATTTACTGATGGCAATATATAAATATGCTAGGATATTCTATTTGTACCCATTCATACTGCTTTTTTTTTTACTATACACATTGTTTTGATGAAGTACAAAGGGCTAGCTACTTTAAAGAAATAACACAAGAAATGTAAGCTGGGTGTTGACAAACTTACAAGCACAATACATTTCTTGTGCTTGTAAAAATTTGTCATCACACAGCTTACCTTTACTGATAAGGAAATATATGTTTGATTACAAGTTGAAATAAAGTAAAATAAAATGCCAATCAAAAGAAACCCAAAATGTATCCATTTGAATGTATGCTCAGCCTAAGTTGAATAATGTACTGGAATGAGTTGGCTGCCACAAGAAAAGCTGCTCAAGACAAAATTAATGGCACAGACAAGTTCAACATCTGCGGAGGCATCGAATCACACTCAATCATTTTGCTAGCTTTTGTTTGAATTGACAAGTGCTTAATGACCTGACTTGTTTAGCAAATCTCAAAAGACCTGTTGGGAGAAGAGAAGAATGAGAATTGTGGCCCACTGCTGTTCTTTTACTCCTGTTACTAACATCATGCTAATTAAGGGAGAATATCACCATGTGGTCCCTTTTAATCATGTGAGCTAAATAGGTGAGAAACTTTTCTCTCAAAAAAAGGAGGAAAGAAGCAAAGCACAATAGAAGAATCCCTTACATAAGAATATAGGAATCTAGCTTTAATCAAATGCATATGAAATGTAACTTTTAAAAAACAAATCACCCCAGAAAAATTCTATGTTCCACTATACAACTGTTAATTCTTAGAAAACACATATATAAGATTTCCTCCAGGATGATTTGCCTGGTCTTTTAGATCCTCCTTCCACCTTTCTCAGCAGAAGTGAGAATTGATTTGTTTCATGAAGGTTTTGTTATTCATTATATGTATATATATATATATATTTTATAAATCACAGGAGAATAAAAAGACATGGAAATTATTGAGACATTCATGGTCAATCCAAAGAAATGAGCCTAAATTTCAGATTTCCTCATAATCAGAAAATGAAGTTCATACAAATATCCATAGCTACAAACCTCAGGGATTCTAAGATAACCACCTTACTTTAAAGGAACTTATTTGAACAGAAGGATGCTAGTCTCTATTGGGTATACACAGTAAATGTACCTGTATTTTTTGGAGTATAAGATGCTCTGAAGTATTTTGGGGAGGAAAACAAGGAAAAAAACCCTACATCTGCCTTTGCCTCTCAGCAAATTGCTTCATTGCAGCAAACAGCCAGTTTCAGTTTCAGTACAGCTTAGCACAAGATAAAAAAATCTGCCTCTGCCTCCCAGCAATTTGCCTCCTTGTGCACCAAACAGCAAACAGCCAGTTTCAGTTTCAGTTGTTTCAGCACAGCCTGATTAGCACAAAAAAAAAAAAAAATCTGAGCCATTCTGCCTCCCAGCAATTTGCCTCCTTGCAGCAAACAGCAGCTCCGATGGCCTAGATGTGGAGCTCTTGCATGGGGGCAGGAGGAGCGTTGAGGGTTATGCACACATGCGCAGGGGCACAGAGAGGGGATCGTGCATGCATTGTATTTTGGGTGCAGGCACGCATGCACTGACACATGCAAGTTTTTGGCACGCGACAATGAACATAGGCTGCAACACTAAATCTACATAAAAGGTAAAATTTTCCAAACATTATGTCTTTCAAGAGTGTTGAGCTACAGTTTCCATTCTCCTCAATCAAAGGAGGAGGCTTAGGGCCATGATGGTGAACCTATGGCATGCATGCCACAAATGGCAGGCAGAGCCATTTGTGCTGGCACACGAGCAGCAGGCAAACTTCCCTCACTGCGCATGCGCACACCTCACAGTTGTCACTTTTGTCACTTCCTGTAATACCAGAAGTGATGAAATGGGCCGATAATTCAGCCTGAAAAGGCCTTGCAGAGGCTTTTTCCAAGCCTCTGGGTGGCCGAAAAAGGCCTCAAACTAGCTGAAAAATCAGCTGTGAAGTGCAGGTAAGGGGGTGGTGGGGGATTGCACATGCATGTGCAGGAGATGGGGGGGGCATGCATTGCATTCTGGGTGCTGGTATGTGAGTGTGTGCATGCTAGCGCACACACAATTTTTGGCACAGGACCCCAAAAAGGTTAGCCACCACTGGCTTAGGGTAAATCAAGTTGCCACTCTCTTATATCCTTAAAATGCCAGATCAATACAGCTTGCACTATAAGGTGACTTTATTAAAAGTAAGCACGCCAGGCTGCTGACAGCATTTATTTTTTATATTTATTAATTAATTAGAATAGAGAGATCTATATTATTATATTATACTAATATAATAAATATTTCTAACTAAACCTTAGTTTCTAGGGTAAACTAAGCTTACCCTAAGTCTATTTTTTCTGAAAAAGGAAGAGCTTGGTAATAAGCCAAGTAGGTCAATGTTGTTTTTAAAAGACAACAAACTGGAATAGCTTGAGCCAGAAAACTATTGAACGGCTTGGTATGCTTAAAGAAATCTCAATGGAACTCATTACAGAATTCCAAACATTTACCCCATTGACATTAATTCTCACTAAACTGGAAACGGGGCACTGAAGATGTTGTTATGCCTTCTACTGTTAATCAAAGTTAGTGTCGGTGCAAATGGTTCTGACTTGCTAGTTTGTGACAGACTAGATATTAGCAAAGCACTATGACAAGATTTCTGGAGACTACAAGTTTATCCAGTGACATGGAAGGGAGCCAAAAGACTAAATTTCAAATACATATAAAATAATGAATGCTATAAAATTAAGATGCTCATAGCTTTCCCTAATCGCTGCTTCAAAGGAACTGCAGTACCTGTCCTTTAATTTTAAAATTACACTCATTCTATCAATCATGGTCAGAAATTCAACCACCATTTTGGTAAAATAGCAAAATCTTTGAAGTTCAATGTATCATAGTTACAATGTAAGGAAGAAGGGAATTATTTCAAGTTATAGTGTAACTCCTGATAGGAAATAAATTGTTGGTTTTACCTTATGTAAATTATTTCTTACAACCATGTGTTTGAGTTGCAAAGATAATTATGGTGGTGCTGATTTTTCCCCAATGGGTCAGTGCCCTTCATTTAGTAAGTGCTTAACAATGCAACAGATAACATATACTCTTCCATCTCCAGCAAATCACATAGAATCTCCATAAGATACTTACAAATGAGGTTAGGGATTTTTACACTCTTAGCATTTGGGTTCCTGCTTACAGGTTCCTGCTTACATTACAGATGTAATTTCAGCTTCCATGACTATAGATCAAAAAGTCTGGAAAACTCCATCTCCAAAGCCCTTGCATCCACTGAGTCTTGGGAAGTTTTCAAAGATAGCTACATACTATTTTAACAAGATTCCTCTAGAGAAAAGGCACATTTAATAGGACTATGTTTTGGTAATAGTACTTTTTTTGGAAGTTACTCGTTGGGACCTTTCCATCTTTCTTCGCAGACTTTTTTCAGAAAGGCAATTTACATAATTTACAGTTAATATCAGTATAGATCTACTTAATATTTTCTCAACAATCTGAAAGCCACTTTTTACTGTGAACTTTTTTGCAAACAGTTCACAGGTCTTTTCGTGCTGGGTCAACCCTAGATTCCATTTTTTACAATATTATAAGGAACAAAGAATCTGGCTAGTTCATTTCCACAACCATCCACATTCCCACCATGATTTCATGGCTCCTTTTAAAATAAGCCTATTCCCATTGCTTTGTGTAGATGCTTTGTATAAAATGATTGCCAGAATTTATTCTTTATCTATCTAAAAAAAATTTTAATCCTTCCACAAAATTTTCAGTGGTCAACAGAAGAGACTATCAGTAGCTCAGGGTTGAACTGTAGTTTAGAACCGAGTTTAGTTGTTTGTTTGAAGAAGTTTATTAATGGAGTAACATCAATATCTTACAGAGCACCAAAGATTCCACCTTCCAACTAAGTTTGAACCTCCCCATTATATTTTATCAATACATAGTACACAGCACACATTCCCCACCCTCCAATTAGTCAATGGAGGAAGGACTAAAAGAGCCAATGACTAGTAGCAGCTACTCCTTGTTCTTCTTTCAGTGCCGTTCCTTTTCACAGTGAAAGGAGAAAAACATGAAGACTCTGATCAGCTGTGAAGGGGGGGGGGTTTCCTTTTCATTGGTAAGCCAGAATTCTAGGATATGAGGCACCAATAGGAAACCCATTTCCCAACCTACAATTCCCACAGAAACATTGCAAAGCTTCTTTTACTTCTTCATCTGGAGCAGGAACTATGACAGCGATTAAATGGCTCAGCCTCCCCAGATGTAGCACTAACTGGCATAGGTTCTAGCGTGAAAGGCGCTTTAAGGAAAAGGAAGAAGTTCAACCACACACTATTTATATCTTTTACATCTGTAGTCATGGTCACCCTACATACAATGCATCATCATCAATTCAGAAACTGCATTTGCACACACCTACTTTTATAGAGAGGCACAGATTACACAAACGCATTTTGCTCTTTGGTGATAGATCCTCACAGCGGAACAAAAATGGAAAAGAATCAAACATGTAACTGCTGCTGTACATTAACAAGTAATATTTGAATTGCTAAAAATGTTGTCCAATGTATTATAGATCCCACTGAAATCTATTACATATACACACATACATGTATGTATACACACACATTTTTTAATAACTGTTTAGATCATATATTTTTACCATGTGATGGCTCTCCACAAATGTATATAAGCTTGCAATGTATATAAGCTGCAATGTATATAAGCTTGAATATAAACTGCTCAAGACTATTTGCTTTTCTTACAATGCACATTACTCTATTTTCATTCCCAAGCAGTTTCTTTTTTTTATGTAGGATGTAAGTTCCCCTTTGAAACACAAGCAGCAGCTTTCCAGTACATGCTGCTTTTCCAGGTCTTTTTGCAGAAATTTGTTGAGGGGAAAGATAAACTTTACTAAACTTCGTTTGATGCCAGCATTCACCCTACTGCAAACTCTTCTGGAAACAGAGCAAGTAGATGGTTTTGTGATAACAAATAGATAGAATGTTTACTAATGATGACAAAAAAGCTGGAAACTTTTTTAAAATGGAAAAAAATATCAGTAGAAAAGTAATATGTGTGCATATCTATTTATATGTTTATAAATAGATAACATTTACAAGCTGTCATGTTCCAAAGAATCTAGATGGGGTTCAAAATCAAACACAATAGAAACTTCTACTTTTTTCTTTATGTATTTATTTTTCTTTTTTAAAAAACCAAAAAGATATGAGAAATTTGAAATACAGAGAGTAAAATATGAAATAGTTTGTTGTAGTGATGGAAGCAAGAACAGTTTTGCAAAATCACAAAGGTAGGGAAAGGTATAGTGAATGACATTGCTATCAGCTAGATTTCGCTAGATTTCCTTTTATTTTCTTATTTCATGCCTTTCGTTTCTTTCTGCACTTTGCATAATGCTGCCTATCACAGCAAAACGTCACTCCTGGCTCATTTCCAATTTTGATAAGAAATCCCCAATACAGACAAGGGCTTTATAATAAGAATACAGGGAATTGTGATGGAGCAAGACATATCAATACTCAACTATCCAAACAATTTTAAGCATTTTTCAGTTTGGGATACAACTTATTGTCTTCTTTGAGATACAACTATCAGCCCTTAGATAGGCAGAAGAAAAACTGAACTACGTAACATTACCTGCAAGCATATAGTGCGTGTGTGTCAAATAGTGAAAAGTGACACATATCTACTTAAAAATAACCCTCACTGATTTATCCTAGTATCCTGCCTTCTCCAGGTAAATCTGTATAAAATTGCAACTTTAAAATTCCAAGTAAATTTGATTAATGTTGACAACAGAACTTTAAAACTTCTGAAAGTAACATTGCTTAATACTGAAAATAGCAAAACCAATCTCTAAAAATCAGAAATAGGTGTTCCATATATATAAAACACACCTAGGACACCTTAGTAGTTAACAGCATATACCATCATAAAAATCATACATGTAGTCTTCAACCAATAACCATAATGGAGCCTGCCACTATGGTTGTACGTCATAACGATTGTAAAATGGATCGCTCACAATTTTACACCCTTTTTTGGGCATGGTTATTAAGCAAATCACTGCAAACATGAATCGCTGTGGAAATGTCGGTTTTCAGCAAAACAGTCACAAAATGAAGCCATGTAACCTCAGGACACTGTAAACAGTTGTAAATTTGACCACCAAGTACCCTAAGTTAAGTCATGTGACTGTGGAGAACACCTAACTGTTGGAATGTTGAATCCAGATTGTAAGTCCCCTTTTTTGGATTGGTTGAACCGTTGCTAAGTAACTTTGAACCATTGCTAAGTAATCAGCTGTAAGTCAGCGTATATATCAAAACTAAAATCAGCCTGCAAGGTTTTAACGGAATTTCTGTTTGAGACTGAGTACAATCTGTTATTTTTATCTATCTGTTTTATATCTATTTCATCAGGGAAGGCTCATTTTTTTAGTCCAATTATCTATTACTCTTATGAATAAAAGTTTTGAGGGGGAAAAAGGAAATGATATAACTGAGAAAAAATAGTTCATCAATCTATAAATGGATGCTATTTATATGACTGAACTTTTATTCTAATAAAGTAACTTTACAGCAATTTACCAGTTGAGTATCACAGGCGCTTCATGCCATTAGATTTCATGCCATTAGATTTTCAATGTACTGTTTGTGTCACCTGTATGCCAATTTAGAACCAGTATGTTCCAGTAGCTAAGCCATCAGGCTAGAAACCAGAAGACTGACAGTTCTAATTCTGCCTTTTGCATGAAAACCAACTAGGTGATTTGGGCCAGTTCACTCTCTCTCAGCCCAACCCACCAAACAGGGTTGTTGCTATAAGGAAAATAGGAGAAGGAAGAAGTTTGCCACTCTTAAAATTATTTTTAAAACTAATTTTTTAAAACTATTTTTTAATTTTTTAAGTTATTTTTAAAGGCAAATTATTATTTTTTAAATGTAGCACTCAATATCAGCAACTCCAAAGATACAATGCTACATGGAGCTAAGAAAACCTAGTTAACATTACATACAATTGTATGAGATAAAGATGATCAGCACTTGCAGTTCATATATCTACCAATCTTTTAAGTAAACTGCACAAGTGAAGCTATCTGCACAATTTCATTTTATATAACTTAAAACATTTCAGGATAACATTAAAAGTTAATTAAGCAGATCCAATCTACTGAGTGCAATCTACTAATAATTACTATGTACATTCCTACGATGAAACGTGTTTCCAGATCTCTGTATTTTTACAGCTGAAGAAATAGACATAAACATTTGCACATGAAGATATTATGCGTACACTTTTTATAGAGGCTTTCCTGTTTTCCCATATCTTTACTCAGTAATCCTATTCTAACAAAGTACAGTTTTTTCTTGTGAAAGTACAACTTTTGATGATTCTGCTATAAACAAAAAGATCTGGGAGCTTCTCTTGACCTTCTCCATACCATATATCCTTCTCTATGGTATTAAGACAGGAGACAAGGCAGACATCCATTGGATTAGTACATTTTAAATTTAAAATGAGCCTCTGTTATTAGAGTTTGAAACTATATGGTGATATTTTGCATTGGCTGAAATTTGTCACAGCAGGAAAGTAAGTAAACAGGAAATTTTAAAAAGTCCACATAATCTTCTAAACCAGTGGTGGGATTCAAAAATTTTTATTACCAATCCTGTGGGCGTGGCTTGGTAGGCATGGTTAGGTGGGCATGGCGATGTGACTAGGTGGGCATGGCTTTTTTTTTTGCAGCCCCCCCCCCACCTGATTTTTGGGCCTTTTGGGCCTCAGAGGAGCCGGGGGGGGGGCATTTTTTGCTCCCAGAAAGCTCCTCTAGGGCTCAGGAAGAAAAAAAATGAAGCCTGAAGGGGTGCACAGCACCCCCTCAGCTCCATTTTGGGACCTTCCTGGCTTCAGAAGAGCCTCTAGGCGGGTTATTTTTGCTCCCAGAAGGCTCTTCTGGGGCTCACGAAGGCAACAAATGGAGGGGGAGGCTGAGCCAATGAATACTTTGAAGGAATGTTTGCATATAAATAGGCAGGGTGGGAAATATAAGAACAGAAGATAAAACAATCAAACAGGATTGACAGATTCTTTAAATAATGTATAATTCCCAAGAAGAAAAATTTCTGCAATTTCTGACAACTTGGTATTTTTTTTAAAATTCAGCAGTGACTGTAAACTCATGAACACAATGCCAAGGATCTGGGAAGGAACCTACAATATGGGTATCCAATCTTTTGGCTTGCCTGGGCTGCACTGAGTGAAAAGGAATTGTCTTGGACCACATATAAAATATATAATACAATTAATGTATATAAATCATGTAATAATGTTACAAGTTTACAGTCTTGTGGGATCCCTGTCACTAATGGTATCTCGCTATATAATCCTCCACTTCCTGGCCATAATTTGGCCATACTGTTCAAACAATGTGGCATGAACTTGAGGAAACTGGGAAAGACAGGAAGAAATCAGTATGTCAAAACTTATGTGGAGAGACCATAACACCGACTATAGGACAAGCAGTATATCAGAGTAGTCACAAGACAGCAAATTTAAAATAATATAGTATGCTCAAATTCCTATTCAACTATGACCTTCACAGAATTGTATTATTAAATATGTAATAAGTTATTTGTAAAAGTGATTAAGGTGAGATATAAATAAATATAAAAGTATATAATACGGTTCCTTGTGACTCATGTTTCAAAATTTGATAGCTGCTGATACTGACATATACCGAGTTAAAATATTCTTGCCATTTTCCAAAACATTTTTTTCCTGGAACTGGATGGAACATATCTTATACAATTTTCTTATCTTCCCCATTTGTTTTCAGGACTTGCAGATATAGAAGGTTTACTATTTCCTGAAGGAATGTCCAATTTCAGCAAGTTAACTTTATGTAGTAAGTCATGACTGAAATATCCTTAATTACAGATTTGTTATCTAGCTGCATTTGTTTGCATTCTGGCTGATCTTCATGACCAGATGCCATATGCATCAGCTCAAGTTGAATCTTCATACTCTGGTGCAGCTTCTAAGAAATTTTAGGGACAACACTCATCTAAAAACTTTTCACAATCAGAACATTTTCAACTGTTTCCTTGTAAGCGTCTTTCATAGTCTTTCCTATAAGATGCTCCTTCACTTTTCTTTCTTTCTGTGTTTCAAGATTTTCAAGGAACTCTTTCTTGTTTCCAAAGCTTTACAGAGTTTTTCAAATTCAGTTTTAATAAACACCTCTTCATTCTGAATTAGGGCCTTTTTATCCTTTGGAGATACCAATATTTCCTTCACCGGTTTACATTGTAATTCTCTTACTTTCTTCAGGTTACTAAAAAAGACTAATCTTTCTTCCTGGTACATTGTGTCAATGAGGTTGAAGGAATGGAAGTCTCTGGATTAAGTCTTCCCACGCACACTGCCTGCAGCCTCCACAGTGGCACATCCTTCAGTAGAAGTACAGAGGTCATCCCCGGTGTTTATCACAAATGCCAACCAGGGCAGTCAGTTTTAGGGCTTGAGCTAATGAGTTCACATTCACAGTTACTTCCTTTCCCTGGCTCCCCTCACGCCAGGAAACAAACTCCTGCTTTCTTTTGTCATTTATTGAGAACTATCATTCTGAGAGCACGTCCTGCCTCCTTATCCCAATAAAAGACCAGTGAAGATCAAAATGAAACCAGTGGTTCTTTTTCATTAAATCATTTTAAAGAATGAATTCATATGACATATTAATTAGCACACAATTTGTCTCTTTGGAATATTGGAAGTTGTGTATGAATCTTTGGCACTCTGGCTTACAACTGACTTTTAGCTTAGCACGTGGTACTATCCCGACTTAATTACAATTGTCTCAACTACAGCACAGCCTGCATGTTCACAACTAATATCTTTAGAATGATAAAAAACCAAATAAATACTATTAACACATGACCCATTGGGCCATTTTTTCCAGAGATATTTCCTTACCAGATTCCTTCAACAATCCCCAATCCACTGCCACTATTAGAAAACATTCAGAGATTATCTACCTTGGAAATGGCATAGTCAAACACACAGGAAATGTTTTATGACATTTTTATTATGTCATAAATTGCTTTATGGACAGAGCTTAAGCAAAGAACAACTTAAAATCCAAAGTCTACGAAAAGACCTATTTTCCCTCGGACACACCTCTCCCTCTATCTCACAAACAGCAGACGTCAGAAAACACCACAAAACCTCTAACCAGATGCCCAAACTAATCTCTTACAAAGGACTATTCTATATATCTGAGTTTTTCATAAAACGGAACCAGAAAACTTAATTAAACATAGTAGAAGTTTGAGGTCACTAACAGGGTCACATTCTAATGATACAGAGTTCTCTTGTGATTCATGAGTGAAAAGAAAAGAATATATATTTTATGCATTTCTTGTAACTAATTTTATTTCTCTACATTTAATTGGGACTATATGTACTGTTCCTATTATGTCTGATTCCAAGCAGCTTATAGGCCTCCAAAACGGTAAAAGATTAAAAGATCATTTTGGAAGGATGAGGTTCACTGCTGAGCACTGCCAGCCTTCTATATAGATTATCCAGAAGGTTACTATGATCAATGGTATTGAAAGCTATTGAAAGATCAAGTCAAAGCAAGCCATACTGTCTTTCTCCCAGTTCCACCATAGATCATCCATAATGTTAACAATTCCAGTAAAACATTTTTTCCCCAGACCTCTGCAACTACAACCCATCACTCTCTCATAGTGTCAAAAAGGGATGGCTTCTTGGGGAATTTTATTACTGCTTTCTTCAGTAGTGTTCACCATCACCCAGTCCTAGCCTATTGTATTTCTCGAAGTTTTATTCCAACACTAACCAGGAAAAAGAAGGAACCAAGTTATTGGTGGTACAGCTGATTCTACAGAGAACTCTTTTCACTGCTTCAAACCAGCGAGCACAAACTCATCCCAGATAACTTTGCAAGATATGATCTCAATCACCTATTTTTTTTCAATTAGTGACCACAGAGGGAATCCAGGAAGAATATCCAACTAGATATCCCACAATTCTTTACAACAGTCAAGCATATGCTAAGAATGGATCAAAAGTGACCTGACTATAACAAGGGACAAATGTTAATATCCTACACCTTCAACTCACATTACATCTGCTTCAAGATAAAAAGCAGATGCAATGCATTTGTAACTTCTAATGATCTGGGCCAACTCCATGGTTGTAATGGAGGCCATGAACTCATGACCTGCCAAATCTCTGCCAAGGGAAGACAGGTTGAAGTCAACCAGCTTCACTAACCAATGGAACCCTACCGCAAACCTTGAGGTGAGCCCACCCCAACAAGGGCACTTTGCAGCAGGGTAGAAGGTATAACAGTAAAAATTCCAGCTTGCCTTTAGAGCCCAATTAAAACAACTTCAGATCCAGATATATTCAAATGTTCAGTTCCCTTTCTCCAAAACAGCCGGTCTAGTCCTTCCTCCTAATACATATTTGAAAATCAACTGTTTTTCTAACAGTTTTAGTTCATAATGCCAAGCATAATTTGTTTATTCAGCCAAACACATTTTACCTTTTCAAGTATTTAAATAGTTTTTTCACCATTTTTAGGCATTCATCTGTCGAACTGCTTCCAAACATTAAATAACTTTAAAAATGAACAGTAAGATCCTTTAGAATTATTAACTTAAGACTTTTTCCTTACAGTTTCTGCCCACATCCTGTTTCCTTTTAAATGGGTGGACCCTCAGCTATGGAAGCATTTGCTAAATGTACTTTAAAAAGCACCAAATGCTTTGCTGATGAATATAATTATCCAGCTACTTTTGAGAAATGCATTTCAAAAATGGCTGTTCCAGAAATAACTTATCAGCTTGCCTTTTTTTTCACCAATCTTTCTGTAGTGACAAAAGGAAATTATACTGGACCCACACTCAAATTGTAGCTATTCAGGTTTGCCCACAAAACTGAACAGAGTTCTCAAACCCAAAAATTATTTGTACAGAATTTTATTTATGAAGGGCACTTAGATCCTTAGGATTAGTGACAAATATCCCAAGACAAATAAGTGAAAAAATAATATGGTAAAAATAGTGGTATGCTCTTGAAGCAAAGCAAGCACTCACATTTATGTGTGTGTGATCCTACCAGCAAGTTACATTAATAGTTATTAAATTGCATTCATAGTAAAAGATAAAAAGAAAATGCTTCAGGCAGTTTACAGTCTCAGTATTACACTCATTCAGTACATCTATTTTTATATGTATCTATGTGTGTGTATATGTATATTTTCATGACAAGAATACAAATAGAATAAGTGGGATTCCTAAAGAAGACCAATACATCATCTTAAGAGATCACAAAGACTCTAATATAAGATCAAACCAAATGATTGTTAATTATGGGGGGAGAAAGTATTTTGAGCAAAACAAAATCTTCCAGAGGAACTGATAAAAGGTAAGGGAACTCCAGCAGCTACTTAAGAAGCCAGATTTGAGGGGGGAACTTTATTTATATTTATTTTACTTATTTTATTGAGCATGTATTAGATAACAGATATTTGAAGTTGAAGTTGAAGTAGCAATTGAGGGTAGGACATTGCAATGGATAATTTTGTGTACCATGCTTAGGTCGGACTGAAGTCGGCATAGTTCTAAAAATAATATTAATGTATCTTTGCAAGTTATATACATATGAATTTCGTTATATATTCAATCTGATCTAAAAAGTCCCTTTTCACTGTAACAGATATCCTATCACAGTGATGGCTAACCTTTTCCTCATTGCGTGCTGAAAGTGCCTCCATTCATAATGCAATGTGCGTGCAACACCCCCCCACCTCTGCGTGTGCACATGCGACTCCCTGCACTTGTACCATGTGCCTCTGTGCGTGTGCAACCCCCCAACCCCAACCCTCTGTGCATATGTGCGCATCTCCAGCACACGTTTCCCCCGCACATGCGCAGCAGATACCCGACAATCAGATGGCTGGCGGTAAGACGTGCACATGCGCAATGGTGCTATTCCAGGTGACCTCTCGCCTGCCGGCAGAAATGGCTCTGCATGCCACTTCCGACACACGTGCCATAGGTTTGCCATCACGATCCTATCACATTCAGATCTTAGTAACCCAAAGGTAAAAGATTTGACCCTACAAAAGTGATGAGTAAAAGCCATAGCAACAACCAGTTGGTCTGTTTCTACACAGTTGGTCTGTTTCTACCATATGAGTCAAGTCTTTCTCTGGTCACTGATAAAACTTACAAAGAATACTGTACATGGGGAGGGAGGTTCTAATAAAAATACATTGCATGAAGACACAATATGGTTTTTTGTCGTTCCGTTAGAATTTGTCAGAAACAGCCACTTTAGTTCATATGACATGATTTGTTTTTCTTTCAGTGATTGATACAAGTTATCCAAGAACATTAATTCAACTATAAGATAAATCAAATCTTTATTACTATCATAGACCAGCACACCAAAGGTAGCCCTTCTTTTAACTGTTTTAGTTGTGGGTACTGCTTATATATGCTATGTGCTTAGAGCTCAAAGCACTGTTAGAGACTTCACACACCCACTTTACAGTCTGTTTCTGTTGCTCTCCTTTGGGAGGAGGTTTTGAAGTATTAAACTAGAAAGATTTGCTTTTCTCGCCATGTACATGTATACATCTGAACTAGACTATGTTGTTTCTCTGTTTTACATGGTATATGTGGGTATATGCATAATTTTATATGTATTTATTTTGTCATGTTTACATAATGTATATTGGAGGTGATGATCCTTTGAGAGCTGTATGCAACGAAATTTCCATTTAATGTATGCTGATCAGTGTATATTCAAAATGACAGTACAGTTATTCGAAGTCTAACTGATTATTTATTGTATGCTTCCCAGAGCCAAATCTGTGAGATGAGTGGTTGTATAAATCTGATAAAGAAATAAATTTACAATGGGGGGGGGGGAATACCAGAACAATACCTGAGTGTTTGTTTTCTATATCGTATGTAAAAATTATACTTTATCTAGGCAATGACTCATTTGCTCTGGTTCCTTCTTCTCCATATTGTTTGTAGTAATAAAATTGATGGCATCATCTTTTTATTTCTCTGTCCAAATAAACCAGCTTGATTAATAAACATTTAAAGAGCTAAATGAAGCTTTTCATTCTGCATCATCTGAGTCACTCTCCAGTTGGCAAGGCACCTGATACTGCTGGAATCGTCTAACATGAAATTGACATTAACACTCCTGTTTTTGCCAACTTATTAACATTTAGCTCCTTGTTGTCACAGATCTTTCTTTATACCATTTTAAAATAAATGACTGTTTTGAAAGTGAACATTTCTTTCACAGTTCAGGAAGAAGTATAACTAACAGATATAAATCTGTAAACACACTTTTAGAAGTAAGGGGATAAAAAGAGTTGTCAATGAATATTGATGGGAAAAAGTGCTATGTGACAATACACCTGGTTTTTTTGCCTATGGTTTAAAGAAAAGACTGTTGAAATTAAAGATTAAATTATCTCATGCTCACTTGCTCCCATTACAGAGTTGCCTGGAGAAATGCAATCATGTATTCCAACATAATTCAAGTGTATAATAGAGCTTAGCCATGCTATCAAAATTAGATCTCCCTGAAGCAATTATAACACATCATTGTCAAAGATCACTATAACTGTGAACTGGGTATCCAAGACAATGGATCTTGGATACTGGTTTCCTTCTTATAACTAAGATGCTAACTACAAAAATCAATAGAGACAATTGTCCTTTTCTAGTGGAGTCAAACAATATAAGTGAAGGCCCCTGAATTTATGTCAGGCTGTAGAAAAAGTCACACTGCTTTCCTAAAACATATACGAAAACATAAACCAGATGTATGTTACACATAGTACAAATAATCAACATTGAGAGGTGCACTGTAACAAGACAAACCTGAGTAAAAGCAGTGGGACTTGTTTGCCTCATGGGCACAAATATCAAATAGTTTCCAAAAGAGACGAAAATATGATTACATGCAAATATGAGAATTACTTTGTTTTGCACATGGCAGAGTAACAAAGAAGAATTTTGCAAATGGGGTCAGGATGATGAATAAGCCAGGTCTTTAATCTGTACCCTAAAGCTAATTAGCTTTTAAATGAGCAGTGTGGTGTCTAATGTGGCCATCATGCTGCTTGTCAAATAAAAACAGCTTCTATTCTTTGTGAGCAGTAATTTTTAGAGCCCCATTTACTTTCCCACTGAATATTTATTGTCTTGGATAAAATATATTGCCAGCCAATATTGTTTGGTTCTGCTTCTATCAGAGCATCTGTGGTTTTTTTTTTTTCTCTCCCTTTCCCAAATATCATATGATAGATAAATGAGAAAAAGCAATGAGCAGTTTTATAATACAGTGTAGGCACTCAGCCTCTATATAACTGAATGGTGATAAGGAGGAGGATATATAACCTGCTTAGGCTATACATAAAAATATACACCTGTTGGCCATTTGTTTTGGATGCCAGTACAAAAATGCATTCTGACAGCAGACAAGAAAATTTGGTTGGAAACTGTAGTAGCTTCCCCAATATGTTTAATCTGCCCACACTGAATATCTGACAAGTAATTCTGTATTCTGTATGTTCATATATAAGGGAATGCCATTCCTACAATTTATCAGCACAGATGTAAATATTCCTGAGTGGTACTTACACTGAAAAACTCCTGTGTTCCTAGGTAATTCTTCAAGCATGTTTTAATTTTGATGCTAGAAGGGATTTAGAAAAATAAGGGTAGCTTATTACTGTATTCTCCCAAGTAATCTGTTTATAATATCTGAGATCTTCTTTGTTTTAGAAGATGGTAACAGCTGATGGATCTCTCTGGTTCAGAGGTTAAACAGGATTGGGCTTTATTGGACAGAAGACCACCAAGCAATTCCCATGCCTATGAAGCTAGATTGGGAAGCTATCAGCAATAGCAACAACAAAAAGCCACAAATCCCACAACTATTGTATTGTTGGAAGAAACTGCATGGATCTATCTCTGTTGATTATGTGCCATCAAATTGTTTTCTACTCCTAGCAACCATATTTTTTTTTCCATTACAAGTGAAAAATATCTTATTTTTACAAACAGATAAAAACTAACCAGTAGACCCCACTGTCAACAGATTCACTCCTGCAAAGATCCTAATCCAAGAAATGTTGCAGTGTTCAGTAAATTTAGGAAATTTACTAAATTTAGGAAAATACAGCTCTTTAATCCATATACAAATTCATCTAAAAATCCACTGCAAAAACAAATTGAACAGCTGCCCACATTTTAGTTATAACAAAAAGAACAAATTAATAAGAAAATGAACTCAAGAGTGATAAACCCAGAGTTTATTTAGTGTAAGTGTATTTTTAATTCAATTTCAATAAGAAAATATGATTAATTTAAATTGTGTGCAATTTATATTCACTTTTTTCCTTTTTAAATACAGAAGAATCAATTCCAAAAAAATATTGTCATCTATTTAAAGCCACTTTTATATTGAAAAAATAATTCAGAGAGCACTGAAAATAAGTAGCTGTACCATTAGTAGCTACTGGTTTTTCTTGGTAGGATTTTAGTCTCGCTAAGTGTAAAGATCAACCCCATGGTTACTGGGTAATTAGTTAAGCGATGAGGAATGGCAACCAACACTGAGAAAATAAAATTATTCAGGAACACAATTGCCCCATCTGTTCTGCATATTATAGATTCAGGAATAAAGGGTGCTCCATGTAGCATTTTAGATACACAAATCTTTTCACTGGATGACCCAAAGAGCCAATTATTATAAAGTCTTTTCAAGTTCTACCAATAGAATCTATTATTCTAAGTAAGAAAGTGGTGGCATTATTGAGGGTTTTATATCTGAGAATAGGGGTATGACGTGAATGGCAGGTTTAATTTGGGGGCTTGTTATTCAGGGAAATTAGGGTTTGCTGCTGAATTTGAGCAGTGTAATTTTAGGCCTGTGGATAAGAATGGAAATTGAAGCATTTTGCCTCCCATTTCTATCATTTTAGAGGAAGGAAAATGAAAGCCCATACCACAGAAGCTGCCCAGTATCAATGGTGCAATCTCAGGATGTTGAGCTATAAAATAAATGCTAGAAACCATATAGATTATGACAGTTGTGACCACCATGAAAAAGGTCAAAAAATTACTTCCAGTCTTGTGGTTCCCTCAACTTCTGAAAATAATGACTTATGACCAGATTTTCAATTTTGAACATAAGTCAAGGACTACTGTAATCACTATTGAAAGTCTAGAGATAAAGGAAGGATAAAAACAGGTATGAGATAATTGTATGAAATTTGCCCATTTTTTAAAAATCAGAATCAAATCAGAATGTTAAGTTCAGAATTATAAAAGCTTATGCTTTCAAGTCAAATTCAACCACTGTGAATGATATAGATTATAACCATGCAATTTTCTTGGCAAAAGAAGAAAAGTAGCTTGAACTTCTTTCTTCCAGAATATTGTCTACTAGCTCTATACCCGTACTTCACTACGAAATTATGTGATCAGGCTTCGTTTTTGGGGAGGAAAATAAGGGGGGGGGGGAATGCTGCCTCTGCCTACCAGCAGCTAACATCCTGTCAGTGTGTGAGAGTTGAGGGCTGTTTGGAAAGTGAAACACAAGGAGACAGCAAGGAGCCTGGGCGTGGTTTAGCTCAACTGTTCTGTACTAAAACTGGTTGCTGCTTTGAAACTAAAACTGAAACTCCTCTGCTCTGTTTGTGTTTTGCATTTGGAAGATATTTCTTTTCAGGTGGGGAGGGGGAGTAGAACTCCTTAGCATCAGAGCATGTTAATAATAATATATGAAATACTAATGCTCTGATGTCATCCTTTCTTAGTGAGCACCTAGAAGCCAAGAGGAACATACATGCCAAATTCTAAGTTTGTAGGCTTACAGTTCTGGAGATTTTGTGAAGATGCATGAGTGGTATTTCGCTTTTATACAGTATATATACAAGATTTTCAGAGTTCACTTTAGTTTTAAAATATGGGTACAAAGAACTTACATGGCCTATTTCAGTCATCTTTAATTACCACTCTGCACTGTTATAACCAGATGTTTCATATCATGATTTATTCATTATCATAATTATTCCAAAATTAAATGTGGCTCCTTAAATTAATGTGGACTTGTCCTTAGGAATGAAAATCGACACAGATTTTTTTTTTAAAAAAATTATCATAACAGAGTTTCATCCAAAAATAATGGATTTGTTTTTACTGTTCATGTTCCATTATGGAACTTTATCTGAATTGATGTTTCCTGGTCTATCGGCTAATGCAGCAAGCACAAATTACTTCCTAAACTTCCATGACTTAAATAAGCTTGATCATATTAAATTACATTAAGAAAAATATTGTAATATATTCTTCAAATTAAATGCAAAATAAATAAAAGCCATCCTTCTTCATGTTAACTTTAATCAAAATTATCAAACTCAACAAATTTATTTTATCAAATGAAAACCAGCAGTATTCTATAATAGTTTTTAAATGATTATTGAATTTTTACAAAATATAATTCAACTTTATAGCAAGATTGCATGTAACATTTTATGTACATCTGATTTAGTTATTTAAAAATAACATCTCCAAATCTTAGCATTGTCACATGTAATGTGCATACAGTAGTCCTCGACTTACGACAAAAATTGAGCTCAAAATTTTCACTTCTAAGCAAGGTAGTTGTTAAAAGAGTTGTGCCCCATTTTATGACCTTTTCTGCCTCAATTGTTAAGTGAATTAGTAGAGTTGTTAAGTGAATCATACAATCATTAAGCAAATCTGGCTTTCCCCATTGACTTGCTTGCAGGAAGCCAGCTAGGAAGATTATAAATGGTAATCACATGATCACAGGACAGTGCAACTGTCAAAAATACATGCCAGTTGCCAAGCAACCAACATTTGATCACATGACCATGGGGTGCTGCAACAGTTTTAAGTGTGAAAACCATTTATAAGTCAGCTTTTTCAGTGTCATTGTAACTTTGAGCACTACACGAATGATAGGGTAAGTTGTGCACTACCTGTACTTCTAAGATAGGTATCTTCTGAGTTCAATATAATAAAAATGTGTAGCAAAATATTAATATGTTGTCTTTATATAGACCTTTATGATTTCACAGTTCTTAAAATGTTCAATATAAGGCACATGTATGTTCAATCAATATCAGAATCTTCCTCCCCTCCTTCATAATGTTGGCCCTTTAGCCAAACAGATCCTACAATGTCTTCACTGAATGTACAGATTGTGTTTAATTTTGATTTTTATATTATATATTCCTGCTCACTTTCAAGTTCAAGAGGAAATCATGAGACAACATTCCCCCAAATTCTGTTACACAGAAGTGGCAGACAATTCTTACTTCCTATTTTAACTTACATATGTTTTTCAGTTGATGTTCATCATTTATTCACTTGATTCTAATTAAAAGTGAAGAAAACATAAACTTAAAGTTTAATCTGTTATAATCTTCAAAGTAGTTTGTTTCATCATATGGCAAAAAAACCCCCACTAATTTGGTTAGGAGTCAGGAAATTTATTTCAGTTCTAGAATTGAGAAGTCTATAGATAAATGTTAATTATTCTTGCTTTCCGAACAGTTTGACTGAGATGTGACAAATTACACAAAATCAGGGTACCACACTTAATAGGGAGTTAAGAAATCATTGTCTCTTAAATCTGTGCAGGCAACACATTAAAAAATGGTCTGCAATTTTAATTAAATTGCACATATCCATCCTTATATGAATAATTCCATTGCCAAGATTCAGTTTTCAAGAAGAGAAAGTACAAAATGTTTCCTTTGCAACTCTCTAATCTTATAAAGAAACTTGCAAGTTGCAAAATGTTTCTGATTCAAATATTCAGGTAATCCTCAATATATGACCATTTCATTTCCATTCAAAGTTATGACAGCACTGAAAAAAAATAACTTACAACTGTTCCTCATGATCAAATTTCAGGCACCTGGCAACTAGTATGTATTTACAATAGTTGCAGCATCCTAGGATCATGTGATAGTCACTTACAATCTTTCCAGAGGGGCCTCTGAGAAGTAAAGTCAATGGGAGAAGACAAATTTTATTAACCATCTTCTGCAAAAAAAAAAAAAAATGGGCATGGCTCACTTAATGACCACATCACTTAGCAACAAAGGTTCTGGTCTCAATTATGGATCAAGGACTACCTACAGCCCATATCTAGTTTCAAGTTCTCATATTAGAATTGTAAAATCCTAGAACATAAATTGGTCAGTGCCTTTGAATGGTCTCTTGACCAGATTTCTTATACCCTAGAAGGGTCCCCATCCCTTGGTCCATGGACTAGCACTGGTCCATGGCATGCAGTGGTGGAATTCAAATTGTTTTACCACTGGTTTGGTGGGTGTGGCTTGGTGGGTGTGCTTTGCCTAACACCAGCGCACAGCTTTCCCCACACCAGTTGAGACTTGCAGTGCCAATAAGCTGAGAGGATAAAGAAGAAAAAAGTGCAGGAGCAGGTGGGAGGGCTGATCCTGCACTTTTCTCTTCTTTTTCCTCTCAGCTGATTGTGGATTTTTTTCCTCCTCTCAGCTGATCATAGGCTTTTTTTACTACCAGTTCGGCCAAACTGGTCCAAAACAGTAACCACTGGTGGCATGCCAGAAACCAGCCCGCACAAACAAGCGAAGCCCCATCTGTGAAAAGCAGGTACTATGCGAAACCACACCCTCTCCAGTCTGCAGAAAAATCTCTCTCCACAGAACTGGTCCCTTTTGCCCAAAGGTTGAGGGCCGCTGCCTAGAACCTCCCAAAATCAGATTACTATCATTGCTGAAACTCAACAATTTTATAAAAGAATTAGCATTCGCACACCACCTTCCTCCAACGCTCCCCTCCAAAATATGATAGTTCAGTCACTAAAAACAACACTGCAAAATTATAGTCCTTAGCAGCAAAAAGATGTTGTGGCTCATTCTAGGAACTATGACCAGCCACAGCAGATATCTTACAACAGATAGACTCAGTACAATGTAGTTCAGGGTGTAAAACTCGATTTCATTGAGGGCCGCATCAGGGTTGTGTTTGACCTCGGAGGGCTGGGGAATGGCCATGGTGGGTGTGGGTGGGGTGGGCGTGGTCATGGCAGGCGTGGCACAGGACTCATGTTGGGGCCACCTTTAGTGGCCAAATGCTAAGACAGGACTTCACTCACTCTCATTATAATGCACTTCCTTCTCTCCTTTTACCTTCCCTCTTCATTCTCCTTTCTTCTTCCTTCCCCTCTTTCCTTATTTTTCCTTCCTTGCTCTCTTCCCATCTTTCCTTCTTTTTCTCCGTCTTTCCATTTCCCCTTTCTCCTTTCCTGCTCTTTCTTGCATGCTGAAATGCAAAAGGGGAAACATTTCTCCCTTTGTTTTGTTTTTAGTTTGTTTTGATATCCGTCTGCCAGAGAAAACTGGGTGCAGGGGCCGCAACAGCCTCCTGCCATTGAAAACGGAGCTTCTTTGCTGTTTCCAGGCCGGTCCTATGGGATGGATCTAAGCACCCCACAGGCCGGATCCGGCCCCTGGCCCTTGAGTTTAACACTGATGTAGTTCATGCCTTTCGTAATCACTGTAAATGTTAAGGGCCTTATGCTTTTTATCTTTCAATAAAGAAAGGAATTTTTTTTCCTGATGCAATCTACAAACACCTTAGGGCACAACTTAGTTTTCTTAACTAAAAATCTACTGCAGAAATCTGAGACAAAACAAAACAAAAAAAGAATGCATTAGTTTAAAATATATGCATCTAGGATATCCTGGTCCCCAAGCTTTACAAAAAACAAGACTGGTATTTAAACAAGCTACATTCTGCAATTACAGGGTCTCCATGCCAGGAGAGACATTAGTCATTTGCTTAGTAACAAACCAAAATGAAATCCTTCAAATTTGGTTTTCATACAATGTCATTTTGTTTTATAACTAGATTTTTTCAAAGGTTAGTATTTGTATTTAAATATACCACTTTTTCTATATATAGACTTCAAGTTACTAAAATAGCACTGCTTAAGTCCATGGGTGGAAACCCAAGAGTATATAGCAATAGTTCAGAAATCTTATATGAACGGTATGATAAAATATTTCTTTTTATGTACAAATGCAATAGGGAACATCAGTATCTTATGGATTATAACCATTTCTCAGTTCACCTTTAGGCACAATTTCTGGAAAGTGTACTAAGTGTACTGATTTCGATGGAAGACATTTTTTAAAATGAAATTTTCAAGCAAACATTCTAAAATCACAAATACAACCAAACTATAAACAAAATGAGAAATAAGCACATTAGGGAAGTGGATCTTGTAGCAAATGTTTTTTCAAAAAACAGTTTTGAACATACAGCATAGCTGATCCAATCACTCCTATTGAATTATACCTGGAATCCAAATAGCAGCCAGTGCAGTTCTTCTAGTACAGGTAGTCCTTATTTAACAACTGGCTGCTTAACAACCATTCAAAGCTAAAACAGACTAAAAAAAGTTACTGTATGACCTCATAATTCTGATTTCTGGACATAACACCCCTGGTCAAGTGATCACATTTTGGGCAGTTAGCAACTGGCTCGCATTTAGAATCGGTAGTAGCATCCTATGGTCACAAAACTGCGATTTGTGATTTTTTTTTTTTTTTCAAATAGAAAATGGCAAAAAGCAGCAGTTGGATATGCTGGTCCCATTTAACAACCATGTGGTTTCCTAAACAACGGCATTTACAATCCTCATAAAAACAATTGTACAATCTAATCAGGTCATGACCACTTAACAAGCACAATGACTTATAACCAAATTGCAGGACTAATTGTGGTTCTTAAGCAAGGACTACCTATAGTGGTATTTTCTGGGTGAATTAAGTTGCACCCATAACTATTCAAGCTGCTGCTATATTATATGGTAGCTTTCAAATATCCTTCAAACACAGCCCCTTGTAGAACACATTGAATAAGTCACAATAAGTAACACCTCCTGTTCCAAGAAGATCACAACTAGCCATGAAATGAAGTTGTGCAAAAGCCTTCATGGCCACATCTGCCACCTGTTCCTCAAGCAAATGTGATCACTTGACCAAGGGTGTGTATGCAGTATTCATGAGGTCATAAGTAACTTTTTTTAAGTCTGTTGTAGCTTTGAATTAATTAAGAATTAATTAATTAATTAAGCACCCAGTTGTTATATGAGGACCACCTGTATTACAAGAACTAAGCTGGCTATTTGGCTTCCAGGTATAATTTAAGATACAAGAGTGATCTGATCAGCTATGCTGAATGTACAAAACTGATTTTTTTTAATTGCTACAAGTTCCGTTTTCCTAATATGCTTATTTTTTGTTTTGTTTATAGTTTGTATTGCATTTGTGAAGATCCCTCAATTGCTAAGTGGCTGTGTTTGGGAAGCACAACGCCATCCAGAGCTAACAATATAATTTCAGTACAATTGCTTGGGATGGGGAAGGGCTCCAAGAGATATTTTCACTAGGATCATGGATTCAAGCGCAATTATCCACAACTGAACCAAAGAAAAGGAATGATTCTAGCCAGATAGCAAGAAAAACAAAGATACCCTCTTCTTTAAGAATTAGCTAAAATATGTGTAGATTTGGTTAATGAATTTTAAATATCCATCCAGTTAACAAACTTTCAAAGAAAACAATTTATTCAAACTTCAAAGAACATGACAACAGCTGGAAATATTACTGGATTGCTAGATAAGTTGCAGATATCTTTCCATATAAGGTGAAAAATGTACTAAGGCTCTTAATGCCATATTGCACATCTTTTTCCAGCCTATTCAAAACAGTCAGTTGAAAACTACACAGATCTGAAAAAATAGTAATATTGAGATTATCAATGCATTTCATACATACCAGAATGCATCATTTATATTGACATCCAGTTTAACACACTGGTTAAGACATCAGGTCAAAAACCAGGAGACTGGTCCCACATTAGGCACAAAGTGGTTGGGTGTCCTTGGGCCAGTTACTTTTTCTCAGCCCTAGAAAGGAGACAAGGACAAACAAATCACTTCTGAAAAACCCTGCAAAGAAAACTGCAGGCAATCTTGAATATCAAACAAAAAGTGGGGGGAAAGAGGGGGTGAGATATCATTTACATTAAACCCACGACAGTACAATTTTGGACCAGAATACAAGTAGTCCTTTACTTGTGAGCTTAGTAATGGTTTGAAGTTCCCATGAAACCCTCAAAAGCTACTTACGACCCAGTTTCACAGTTACAGTGTCTCTCCACCATGGTCACATGCCTGTAATTATGCCATGGTCACACATCTATGATTTACTTTTGTGGAAACTGATATTTACTTCTAGTTTCCAGAAAAAAACATCCCATAGCATACAATGGATTTATTAGTGACTGTGGCATTTGCATAATGTCCGCGCCTTTGACTTACAATGTGTTACACCTGTTTAACACAGGCATTTTATGGCCTGTGGGCCACATCCAGCCTGTGAACAGTTCTAGTCCAGCCCGCTGTATCAGCAGCGGTGGAGTGTTGGCAGCGATGGGGAATTGAGCAGCAACAACAAGGATGGTGGTGTTGGCGGCAACATCAACAAAAGGGCTGGATAGCAATGGTAGCATGAGTGGGGCCACAACAGCTAGGAGGAGTGGGATGGCAAAGGCGGCCATCCACAATAGTTCCAATTTCTCATACGGCCCCTTGGGAAAATTGCCTATCCCTGGTTTAACATCTGCTGTAAAAAGGTTGTAAAATCAGGTCCTGTCACAGACACCATTATGGTTGTAAGCCAAGGACTACACGTACAATAAGAGCCGTGTTGGCACAGTGGTTAGAATGCAGCATTGCAGGTTACTTCTGCTGACTGCTGGCTGACTGCAATTTGGCAGTTCAAATCTCACCTGGCTCAAGGTTGACTCAGCCTTCCCTCCTTCCGAGTCAGTAAAATAAGGAACCAGATTGTTGGGGGCAACATGCTGGCTCTATAAACCACTTAGAGAAGGCTGTAAAGCACTGTGAAGCGGTATATAAGTCTAAGTGCTATTGCTATACCACATATTGCTCATAGAATGATATTCATTGCCAGACTGTACACATCTTATCATTTGGGCTACTTTAACATGCTAAACAAAATTATGATTTGTGCCTTCAAGTGGGACATACCAAAACTCATCCTAGGGTTCATGTTTCAAAAAAAAAAAAAAAAGAACAGACTCAGGGAAAGAAAGCTTTCTTCTTCACAAAGGAAAATATGCTCAGAAACAATAAGAATTATTTTGTCACACAAATGCAAGTAATTAAGACATCGTTGAGATTTTTTAAAAAAAATTCAAAAGACATACAACAGAGGACTTGTGAAATTAACAGACGGGATGGGGCTATAAATATCCTCCCCAATTTCTAACAAGCTGTCTGCGAATTGCAAGTGGAGCAGAACATTCAACACCTGCCACCCCCACCAGTATTATTTCCCTATGGTTCAGCTAAAGATACTATCCTTCCATTTTATGCTTTACAGCTCTGTAACACATTGGAAAGGCAATTTTCATCAAGGCAATCTCATTCTTTTGAAAATAATGACCTGTGTATGCATACTGTATACTGCATGTACAACCTAGTATTAGAATGGGAAAAAGAGATATTCCTATCTTTTTCCTCACAATATTAATAACTCAGAGTTCTAATCATTTTTTTTATTTCAATGTATACTTCACCCAATTCAATGACTCTGTGGTTCGCAGTATAATGTACCATAAAAAGTCTAATACAAAACCTAATAAGATGGGATGCAGTCAATCTATACAATCATAAACAAAAATAAATATATGTTCAACAAGAAGCCCCACCCATCTAAGCACAAGACCTGAGGTCTTCAAGACTTTGTATAATACCAACAGGATGTGGTCAAATAGATTTCAAGGAGGTGGGAATCAGTGCTAGAACAGAAAAGGCATGTTTCTTGGATCCCAAAATGCAATATTGCTTAATCAAAGGTATCCAGAGTATGTCAATTCTCTTAGCACATACTGATTGAGAAAAAACGTGGGAGGCAGGTGGTCCCTCAAATAATCTGGCCCAAAGCTATGTAGGGCTTTATAGGTAACAACCAGCACCTTGAATTGCACCCAGGAACATATGCAGTGAATGGAGAGGATGGTTTTCAAATAGAAAGATTTGCTGCAAGGCAAGAAAAATGTAAATATATATTGAGCACAGATCAAGAAAGTGATTTATGAAAACCATTTGGATAGCCTCTCCATCCACTTCAATGGGACTGAGACAGAAAACCCCACTGTTAAGTGATGTGATTGCAAGTTTAAAAAAAAACCATGTAATTGTGCCACTTCGTGGCAGCAATTCCAATAGTCTTGCTTGCCATCCTTAAGCAAAGACCTCACCTAACCATGACTTGAGACTTCCTGCTGGCTTTCCCATTGACTTTGCATATTGGAACTGGTAGGGAAGGTTGCAAATCCCAATTATGTGATGTGGAATTCTATAATATTGTAATTATGAGACAAATGCCAAGCACTCAGATCAAGTTCATGTAAACATGGGGACCTGGAACAGTCATGAGTACAAAGATCGGTTGTAACTGTCAATTCAGTGCCACTGTATGTTCAAACAGTGGCTAAACAAGTTTATTAAATGAGGACCACCTACATACTAAATCGTAATCAATATTCCTCATTACGAGTACTGCTTTATACTCATAGTACTGCTTTATACTCTATATACAATGAGCAAATGTATAAACCAATATGCTATATAATTCTGAGCCAAGAAAGAAAACAGTTGAATCTGTCTTATATCAGCATAAAGATGTGTGTGAAAGGGAAAAGATGTAAATGTAAAAATACATATGGTATGTATGGGTTATAGTTTGGGGAAATAGAAGGAAAATCTCACTACTGTTGAGAACTTTTCATCTAAATACCAAACAACAGAATGCCATTTGCAGCTTCTAATTAAATTGAGAATACTGAACCAAGATAATAATGATCCAACTAGACAAAGTGTCAGCCATTTAACATCAAACTACTGACATGTGTGTGCTTTATATTAAATATATTAGAATTAGATATATTAAAACAAAGGTGTGTTAATAATAGTTTCAGTCTTTTCAAAATAAATACATTGTATACATGTGGTTTTCAAAGTTGCATTTAAGTGTACTTGATACATAGATAAAATATCAAAAAATTGATGGACTCAAACTTTATCTCACTACAAATTATTTGGATTTTACTTAACACAGTATATAAACCCAGACAGATATGGTTTAGTATTGGAGATTCCCATGCAGTCTCCCAAAAGACTTTCAAAAAGTTGGAATTATTGTTCGAGCATAACTTTCATTTATGCTAACCCAATATAACTTGTTTACTACTGGTTAAAAGTTTCCTATCTTTTTTTTTTTAAAGGGAAGGATTACTAAAAATAATCTTAATATATATGGCTTAATAATAAATACACAAACTGAAATTATGGATTCAAAGTTAACCAAAGTAAATGATGACTGAACAAACCACCGTTATATTGAAATTGGCATTTTTTCATGTCTTGAAATGTCTACAAAATGTTCTGTTTAAAATATTTTCCATGCAATTATTGTTTAGTCAGAGGTCGGTCGTATTTATGACTATAAATGAAGAACCAGAAGACCATTGAAGGTTTTGAGTATTCAAAAAATCAAGTTTTTAAATACCAAAACTCTAATTTATTGTTACTGATTGATGTTATTATAGTTTCAACAATATAAGCCTTCCAATAGAAGAGAATGTTTATGGCTCAGGATTGAATGGTGGGATTGAACATTGGTGCTCTTTGATTTTGACTGTTTTCTTGCAGATTTTTCACCACCCAACTCGATAACATTATCAGTGCTAGAAGAAAGTGGGCTTTGTTCTCTGTTTATATATAAGTGGCAGACAGCAGACCCCATTACCTTCTAGCATTAATGAAGTTCCTAGTTTAGTAATGAAACATTGGCAAGAAAACATCAAAACTCAAGAGAGCATCAATGACCCCACATATATCTCTTTTCCAGACCTACCTTTAACTAATAAAATCATACTCAGAAAAATATTTCATACATGTTATTTCAGGGCCCAAGATATCCATCTTGAAATCTTTTCAACTACTGTAGAAATTTAATATTAAATAAATAATCTTCAATAGTAGAGTATGTATGTATGTATGTATGTATGTATGTATGTATGTATGTATGTAAAATTTAAACTCCTGGGTCTCTGATCTTTTCCAAGCTTTGTTTTATCCTGCAGGGATTTCATTACCAGGCTAGATAACATCATCAATACATGGGAGAGAACAGTTTGCTGCCTGTGTAAATAGATAAACAATCATGAAAGGAACAATGTTAATTAAAGATCAAAGAAGCAGCCATAGTCCAATCAAGACTGGCAGGGAATACTAATATATAAGCAACTAGCAAACTTCACACTCTTTTTTACTGATTAAGTTACATACACTGATAAACAATTGCAGAAAAGAAAAAAACAACCACTCCCAAATAAGGAATCTTTATTAGGATGAATGCTTTTAATCTTTTCATTTGATCTAGTGCTGTAAAGTAAGAAAAATAAAAATTATGGATATAGTCCCCTTAAGGATTGTGTGACTTATTATTTATTTATTGAATTTATATTGCTACCTATTCACCCATGGCAACTCGAGGCAGCTTACAGAATGTAAATATTAACTTATGTATGAAAACTGAACCTGTATCCAATGACTGGAACAATGCTTTTACAATTCTATCACACATTAATTCAAATATAATACACATTTTTAATATAAAAAAATGGCTTCTTAAGCAGCCCTGATTACAAGAGTAAGGGGAATGAGCCAACTTTGGAAAATGCAGTCCATGGATATATACACCAGATTTTATTTTTCAGCAGGTTGCTAAAAATGTATGAATATGGGAAAATGCATTTGTTGTACATTTGTTAACTTAGAAAATGAAGAGTAGTAGTTTATTTTTTTGTTCCTTCAAGTCAGTTTTTGACACCCAGCAACTACCTGGAGAAGTCTCCAGCACTTTTCTTGGCAAGATTTGGGAAGTGGGTTTGCCACTGCCTCCTTCCTAAGGCTGAGAAAGTGTGACTGTCCCAAGGGCATTCATCTGGCTTGCTGCCCTTTTGTGTGAAGGTAAATACAGTAGATTGGTTGCTACATGGAATAGGAGTGCTATACAGCAGAAACAAAATGTGTTAAGAATAAATGGAATGATCTGGTTTCTGAGTGACGCTATTTAATATTTTTTAGGGGATAAATATACTATATAAAGAAATACTTGTTTGTGTGACATTAGTTGATCGGGATTGTTTATGGAGATTGTTTCAAGTGAAAAACCAAATTATCTGCAGCACGTTAGATAAAACTGTATAACACCATGAAACATAAAGGTATGAACTTTTAATGTATCAAACACCATAGTAAATAAGGAAGAATACTTGCAAATTATATAAGTGGCAAAATTAGAGCAAGTAAATGGATTTGTATAATGTCGGGAGAATGTTTACTGAAGATGTGAAAATGAATGAAGACATTTAAAGATTAGTAGTAGACTAGCTCAATACCTATACTTTGCTATGAAACTATGTGGTCGGGCTTAGTTTAGCACTCTGCCAGCAAAAACGGACTTGTGAGCTCCGTTTTCGGCCACGACGGCCTTCTGCAATCCTTTGCCAATAAAAACGGAGCTCATGAGGGCTATACACAGCCCTCCCAAGCTCTGTTTTAGCTGGCAGAAGTACCGCAGACCAGTCCCTCGTGATTTCCAGGGTGACCCCACGGGCCAGATCTCAGCACCCTGCTTGCCGGATCCAGCCCATGGGCCTTGAGTTTGACACCCCTGGCTTAGAGTGTTAATCAATCAGAAATCATGAAGGCATCCAAATTATGATGAATGCATCATTATGCAGCTCATGCACATTTTGAACTTTGATCATTTTACATTACCAACCCAAATGATTGAAACTATAATACATGCAATGTTATTTGTTCACCTTGTGCCCCAACTCCAACTGACGCAAACGTTGGTCATGCCATTTTTGTTTTCTTCATTTCTATTTATCATCCCAAGCTTTACCCTATGATTCTATATACACATATATTAATGGATTTTTTTTGCCTCTTAATGAAATCTTTTTTCAGCCCCTTTAGGATAGTCAAGACATGTGGTGAAACAAACTTCAAATTGACAAACTTTATTTATAGTTGTCATAACCATGTGGCATTTTTTCATGTTTAAGTAAAATGTTGAATCACTTAAACCTTAATTTGTTAAATTAATTAAAATTAATCACAGGTTTGTTTCTTGAAGCTATCAAGCGTACAATGTATACAGACACCCGAGGATAGGCAGGTCTTCCAAGAAGAACAAAAAATTATATTTCTTATGGACAGGAAAGGATTGATTACAAAAAAGGCTATTAGCATAATTTATGAAAAGATAAGGGCCTTTGTTTGTAAATGAAGGAACAATCATAGTGTTTATCTTTTTAGTTTATAATACAGTACATTTAATTATAAATAAGCATTTTATGCATATATAAAAGGAAATACAATTATTAGGAATAATATATATTTAATCTACATGTCAATGCCGTCCATTCTCCGGTTTTAATAGAGTTAGCTTACAAAATTTCTGTTATTCCAGGATTTTTGTTATTTAAAAGAAACATATACATTTGTGATGATCTAATGATATGAACAGACTGAATTAATTATAAAAACATGTGCCTTCTTCCCATCCTCCTCCATCTATATAGAGTAGGAATTTCCTTTTGAATAGACAATGTATGCAAACAAACTTTGTGTAAACTGTCAACTAATTTATATTTATATAAGAGACTAAACAGGTTAAACAGCTTGAAATACTGCTTTTTAATTCTTTAAAATCAATATATCCTACCCACATATCCAAATCTAGATGCCTTGCTTTCAATCCAAACATTTGAATAAAACACTCAAATGTTATTCATCTGGAATTCTCCACTTTGACTCAATGGAAGACATGGAGTCAATTAAGGGCAGGTTGATGAGCAAGAACAGACAAGACAATAATTCCATCCATATGGAGACCACCAAGGTTTGAATATGCAATGGACACTCACCTGGCAGGGGATTTATAGCTACATATGTCAATGTTTGTTCCAGGTATCTAGAGAATTCACATTATACACTACCCATCAGGAGATGTTATAAAAGATTATAACAGCACATAAAAATAAATATTTTAATGCTCTTTCCTTGGCTCTACATTGATTAGTATATAAGCAGATTTTTTTTACATTTTCCATACCATACAGCAACACATAACACCAAATAAATGATTTTTTTTCCTCTGTGGTTCCTCTGAGACATTTATACTGGTTGGATCCCAGAAAAAAATAAAATTGCTAGGAAGGGATTAGAAATAAAAATATTTCTTTTAAAATACCAAATTATTGTCATCTAAAATATTTCTTCTATGTTCTAGTTTACAGAGCCCAAAGCATTTAAGTTTAGTGATCCGGCAAACAGGATGCTTTGG
>BLBF01000063.1:3978063-4007752 GCA_015471245.1 Laticauda colubrina
TAGTTGTGCTTTTAAAGTTGTAGCAACGTTTTGGCAGAATCTCATCTGCCATCATCAGGCTTCTGTATATACAGAAGCCTGATGATGCAGATGATGCAGTACAGAAGCCTGATGATGGCAGATGAGATTCTGCTGAAACGTTGCTACAACTTTAAAAGCACAACTATGATGACGTGGGAAAATACCCGAACAAAGCTGAATACCGTACATACATACATATATAGCAATAGCACTTAGATTTATATACTACTTCATGGTGCTTTTACAGTCCTCTGTAAGCTGTTTACAAAGTCAGCATATTGCCCCCAATAATCGGTCCTCATTTTACCAACCTCAGAAGGATGGAAGGCTGAATCAATCTTGAGCCAGTGAGACCTGAACTGCCAAGCTCCTGGCAGCAGGTGATTAGCAGAAGTGGCCTGCAGTACTACATCCTTACCACTGCACCACCATGGCTCTTATGCTGCCCACAGTGATACTGGGTGGCCAACAACAGATAAAAACATCATATAAAATAAGACACAAAAAAAACCCCAATTTATAAGACTTCCAGTTTGAGCTTCTTCGGCAACAGACCGAAACCTTGTCTCTCCGAGGCTTCGATCCGTGCTCGCCACTGGAGCACCCCAAGCCAGCTTGTTTCGGGGCTAAGCCACCCCATAGAGGTGGTGAAGAGGGGGGAGACTGCCTGCAGGGTTGAGGAGAGCTGCATCTCTCCTCCCCAGCTAGCCATTACTCCCTTTCCCGAAGGCGGTTGCAGTGGTGATCAGAAATGGCCACCACAAAGAACTCGACTGGAAAAGAATGTGCAGAGGCAGATAAGAAGAGAAAGTTTTGGCTGACCAGGTCAAACAGCAAAAGCAACAAATAAAGTACCCTGGAAATTAAATTTAACATTGTTCCCAAAGATGATTTTGAAGCTGCCAAGGAGAGAAAGAAGGGAAAGGATTAGGTTTTTTTCTTCCCTTCCTTATACTGACAGCTAAGAGACTGAAGCAAGACATTAAAAAAAAAAATCCACTTTGACATTAATAGGTATCTAAGCTGAAAATAAAAGTCAAAGGGATAATAAAGATTTCTGGACACTTTAAAGTTTCTCCTGGAAAGGAGAAAAAAAGAATAGAAGGGCAGGATCTGGAAAAATGGAGGAGACTGCCTGGAATTAAGGAATGGAACTGTAATTAAAAGGAACTCACAGTGAAATTTTAACAAGATTCCTCAAAGACACATTTTAATGGAAACTTGGCAACAAAATAATAGAACCCCAGGAAGAGAAAGTAGAAAAAAGAAGCAAATAGAAACAGCCTTGGATTATTTGGATTACTTGGTGATTTTTGTTTTTTTGCATCTGGATGACTAAAATTAACTGGGTGGTTGTTTAAAAGTTTTTAAAATGGTATCATTCTTAGAAGAATTGAAAACGGAACTTAAAATATGGAAAGAAAATGCACAAGAAGGGAGAAGTTCTTTAGGCTTCATGTTTCAATTCTTAGAAATGGAGATCTGGAACTATGAGAAGCAACAAGAAATGCTTGCAGAACAAGAAGAATGGGACAAAGAAAAAGCCATCTTTAATGATCAAATAATTTTAAGCAGGGAGGAAAAAGAAAATGGGGGAAAGAGAGTGAAAGGTTTAAGACTAAAAAAAAACAACCAAAAAGAAGGACAATTTGAAAAATAAGTATAATATTAGAAAGCAACAGAAGAGGGGAGATATAAGGATTGTTACCAAAAGTTTGTTTAGAGATAATGGGTGAAAATTTAATTGTAAAGGAGATTCTGCAAAGGTACATAAGATAGCATTGTTATATTATAAACAGAAATAATTTCAGAAGATATGATGATGGATAAAATATTTATTGTAATGTAGTGGGATGTTTGCTAATAAATAAATGAATTAAAATGACTGAGAGTACGATATTCAATTTAAAATAAATGTTAAAAGATGTTTAAATGCATATTAGTGATAGAATTGAATTGGAATGGAATGTGTGTTTTATTGACATATATATGTAATTTTTTCTTTTTAAGAATATAGTGTCTATTTTAAGAATGTACCAAGCAGAATCTGATTGGAAGTTATGTGTTATATTGAATGCTAAATCTTAAAGCTATACATTGAAGCTTAAATAAGAGTTTGAATGGATAAAATTAAAGAATATAAAGGTGTCATATTCTAATTGATAACTACAGGGAAAAATTTACTTTATAAGAAAAGATAATATAAAATTGTAACAGGACAGACAATAGTATAAATATAATGGTTTGACTTGAATTGAGATGAGATAATTAAAGTTGAGAAATTAAAAAGAAGGGAAAACTATCTAGAAAATATAAGATGGCAATAAGATATGGAATAGAACATAAAAATGAGTATGAAATTGAGTTTTGTGTCTGTATGAAGTGATAACCTGGGACCATGCTATTTTCAAAAAAGATGTTTTATTTGTATTTTGTCTTTGTGAAAACCCAAATAAAATTTAAAAAAAAAACCAATTTATAAAGCCTATATGGAGGACTTGTTGACTGGCAGGTTGTAGTTGAAGACCCAAGTACCACACAATGAGATGAGTTCCCATTTTTGCCCCAGCTCATCAGTCTAGAAGTTCAAAAGCATGCAAATATGAGTAGATAAATAGGTACCACTTGTGGGAATGTAACTGTGTCCCATGTGCCCCAGCATATAGTCATGCTGACCACATTACCATGGAGGCATTTTTGGACAACACTGTCTCCTTCAACTAGGAAATGGAAATGATCACAGAGTTGGATATGAATGGTCAAAGGAAACCTTTACCATATGAAACAAATCTATTAGGATATATTTCCTTTAATTTAATCCCTCTAGTTTCCTTAAATTGCAATTTCTTTCTATACTTTGTTAAAATTGCTTATTCAAAAGGGAATAAAGTAATGGGTATACATGTGACATTAGTCTTGCAGTAACTACGGTACATGACTCTATGTTTTAATGAAACCTTAGGCAATTGAGATTTTCTTTCTTCCCTGGCAGGGCTACTTTTTAAGTATAGAAATAATATACTTTATTTGTAAACATGTTAATATATACAGGTGGCAGGAGTCCAAAAATCAGAACAGATTAAGAGAAACAGTTCCTGGTGGATTGCCAGCTATAGGGGCAAGAAGAAAGAGAGCTATCAATCTTAACAGAAGACAAATGGGAATACAGACACTTGTATGTGAACAATCACTCTGTCACAACATCATATGCCTTAAATAATACAAGCATCACTAAGTGCTCGGAGTTACCAGAGAATCAGATTAGCTTACATTTATGCAGTCTATATCTTCATTGCAACCTTCATGAGCCAGTTTCAATCTGTGTGCTAAATGAATCTATGCTTATCCTTTTGTTCCAGGTATTTAAGAGTTTATATTATACTAAACATCAGGAGATGTTATATGAGACTATAACAATCCATAAAAGTAAATGTCCTTCATGTTCTTTGTCACCATCATCTACTAAGTATGTTAATGTCTTCTCTGGTTAAGAAAAACAGATGAGAAATACAATCATTCCTCTTAGAGTACTTATAATTAACTACATTCCTGACAAAATTTGCTGCTACGTCCAACATTTTGTTATTTTGTATGTCCCCAATGTACAATTATTTATTCCTGTAAATGTTGAATCTTAGCCTACATAAAATCATCAGAGACGGTTTAGAAATGAGTTCTAAGAAATGTATAAGCTACATACATTCTTTGTCTTACAAACCCACACAAACACACCCATAACTGTGCATCACAATTTGGAAATTATAAACAATTATGCAAAATCCAAATACCAAAGACAAAGAAAGATGAGCTAAATACCATAAGTAACAAACCAAGCAAACAATCCTCTTTTCAACTGCATTCAAGTCCATAAAAGCAAACTCAATAAATTTCTTCAACCTTTGTTAAGTGAAAACCCATGAACAATTTTAGGGAAGACTTAAAGATTACTAAATAGTCTCTTTCCTTTTCACTTGCTTTTAGAGTATCTACCACACAAGGGAACCATTATAAACTGCAGTAAGAAAAATATTTACAAGCCAATATAAACTAGATACCCCGTGAATCAGTATTTCTACAGTTTCAGGCACCGAGGACTTCCCAGCAGCAAAAGTTCAGAAACATTTTCATAACAACAGGCTTATTCTTGGTATCTTCTTGGATATTTTCTGACAAAAAAGGCTGCGGTGAAATTAACCAGACACTCTAGGAGAAGGAATGCCTTGCTCTGAAACTATAACCAGAAGTTACCACTCAAGATAGTGTAAAATCACTGCAGAAATTAAAACAATAATGCAAATTATGTCTGCCCTGTGCACATTGACATATAAATGTTTCACCACATATGCAAGAATCATTGTTATGGGAAGGGCAGCAATATAAACTGTACAGATAAAGTAAAAATGTATTTCTGAACTGCTATTATTCATTAAACTGGCCCAATGCCAAAAATCTCTTAATATATCACAAATTAGGAGAAGTGAAAAGGAATTACCTTTTGATTACAGTCTTTAAAAAGGCAGGATTGTGGCTCAGGTGTTAAACAGTAATATTGTAATATCAATATTGTAGTATCAACAATATTACATATTATTATATGTAATAATAAACAGTAATATCAACAATAATATTGAGGTGTTGAAGGCAGAATAATTTGTTCACATAGCAGTGAGAAAGAGAAGCCAGGCAATCTATCTGTTGTGCGAATTAGGTTGGGTAAAAGAAGCCTGCAATGCTAGCTTGTACCTGATCGATACAGTTAACTCTGGGGAAGGAAGTAAATAGCTGTCACTCTAGAAATTCAGGAGGATCCTCCGGTTTGCCATGCACACAACTTAGAAATGTGGTAAGGTTTATGAAGACGATTGTGCAAGTTTTGTCCAAGGCAAAGACACAAAAGCGATGCAACGATGGTATTAATCCTCATTGGACCTTAATATTCCTGCCATTCAAGCCGGCAGCCGAAATTAAATGAACGCGCGCGCGCGCGCACATGCGTCTATGGATCAATCATCCAGGCCACTGTTGTCCCAAAGGCGTTTTTCAAAAGGCACCTGGACTTTCTTGGTTTACCCCCCACCCGCCCTTGAAAACGTTTCGCTTCTCATCCAAGAAGCTTCTTCAGTTCCAACAAGAAGCTTCTTGGATGAGAAGAGAAACGTTTCCAAAGAGGGGGGGGGGGGGGGAAATCCAAGGAAATCCAGGTGCCTTTTGAAAAGCCCCTTTGAGATGCACACATACACACACTCTCAGCAACGCGGAGAATACAGAGCAGGAAAAGATAAACTTTTTTTTTTTTAAATAGCCCGTCCGCTTTCGCTTGCCTCAGCAAAGGAGAACAAAGTAAAACCAACACGGTTACTTCTTCGCCAGCCCAACCTTTTCCGAGTCCACCCCGCTGAATTACTGGGCGCAGAGAAACAACCTCGCTTTAAAAGGAGAGAGGGGAGGGGGAAAAAAAGAAGAAAAAAAAAAAGCAACCAACCCTACACTGGATTTACACGGGCCCCAAAGGAACCCAAACCCATTTTAGGAGAAGCCAGCCACAAGCAACTCTTTGTGGAGTTGAAATTCTACGGTATCTCTGGGACCCACAAGCAACGCGCCTTGAACGAGCTTGAAAGGACTCGCCCTTTGACTGCGTCCTTCGACACCAATCCCCCGAAAGTTTCGAACGACACGCAGCCACGCCGTCCGCGCGCCGACAAGAGAGGGGCCCGCCCGTGACTGACGCGCGCCTGAAAGGGCCAAAAAGGCAGCGCGCCATGCTCTCCGGCCAGCTCTCCGCTTACCTTCCGCTCGAGCCGTGGGGAGGACGCCGCCTTCTCAACCCCGAGAGTCTCTCTCTCTCTCTCTCTCTCTCTCTCTCTCTGCCCCCCACCCGTTCCACCCTGTCCGGGGTGGTCGAACCCCAAGCCCAACCAGCTGAGCCAAGCCCACCGCAGTAAAAGGGTGTTGCTCCTTCCAAGAGCGCCGGCTCTTGGCAAAAATAAACCGAGCGGCGGGAGGGAAGCCAGTTCCAAGCCTGAAGTTTGCTCGAAGACCTGACTCCTCCCGGACTCGGCTCGAGTGCGGTCGCTTCTGACAAGAGCGAGCCGCCGCCGCCGCCGCCGCCGCCGCCTCCTTCTCCTCTTGAAGCGCTCCTACTCCGCCTCGCCCCTTTTCACGCCCCACAGGCTCGCGGGCGGCGCGAGGCCGAGGGGGAAGGGGGCTTGAGAGGGTGGGCCGACTCGAACCGTTTTCCCACCACCACCTCCACGTGTACACACAACGTCTCCTTGCTTCTTCCTTTGTGCTTCTTTGAGGCTGCCTTGAAATAGCCGCCTTTTCTCGTCCTCCACCCAGGTTGGGTCAGCCAGCCTTTCTAGCTGGGGAGGCGCCGAGGACCAAACGGGTCTAGATGAGATATACTCCGGTGAACGACCAAATAAAACAAAACCTGTGCGCAAAATACCTGTTTTGCATCCAAAAGATTCCAGGTTTAATCCCCACCATCTTCCCCTTCCTAAAAAAATAAAAAAATAAACAAAACTATAGTGTGACCAAGCCTACTTCTATTAAAAAACAAAAACAAAAACTATCTAGGATTCAGTCCAGTTTTCGTTTTAAATGATGGTAAAACTCTTGAGGGTCATTTTTATCTAAAGCAAAAATCTTACAGTTTTCCCTCACCTTCCAATAAAGTGTTAGGTAAAACAAGCTTGCATATTGTCCCAAATGTGCTTTTGGGGTAAAACAAACCTATATGTTGTCCCAAAGAGGCAACTGGGACTTTCTGGTTTTTCTTTGAAGCTTCTTGGATGAGAAGCGAAACATCTTAAAAAAACAAAACAAAACAGAAAGCCTCTTGAAAAAGCACCTTTGGTGACAACCATGACCCAGATGGCTGAGAATCTCCATAGACATGAAGCCTGTTAGGATGGGTTGGGGGGGGGGGGGGAAGAGACTGGAGATCAGCATGACTTTCAGCTCTTTATTTGGTTCCTGGAATCAGTTTAACTGCGGACCTGCGGCAGCCTTTTTTATAGCAGCTGCTCGCGGCTGGCGGCCAATGACGGTTCCTTGAATTCCCCACCATTCAGGCGGACCAATCACAGGGCGGCAATTGTTGACCAATCACCGTCACTTGAAGAACCAATCATATTGCTGTATTTGTGGACCAATCAGAAAAGGGTATTTCAAGTATGCTAATATAGAACACCCCTCCCCACTTGGTTTAGTCCAACCTATGTAATGTAGTCACGTAAGTAGGCGGGGCTTTTATGGTGTCTACTTGACCTACGCAGCTCAGTTGTGTTGTTGTCTTCGACTGGTTCGGACGGGATCCCTGTTTCTCCTGTCCTTCTCCGTGGAACCTCCTGGAAGGTAGAGTCGGCCATGCTGCTCCCGCCTGGTCTACTTGGGCTGGTAGAGCCGGCTCGGCTGCTCCCTTCCGGAGCGGCTTCTTGTTGTTTTTCCGCTGCCTGTTCCTCTCTACCGAAGTCATCTCCAGGTAAGTAATTGTGTTTTCTTTCTGGGGTTACTGATAAAGTTGGTTGGCGGGTTGTTGTTAGTGTTAGTTGCAGTGTTTCCTGTGCCAGTGGAGGGTCTCCCCCTCCCCTCTTATTTGTGTCTGCGGGGTCTCCCTCCTCTCTGGTCTGGTTACGATGATTATTATTTTTTAATGTTTGATGTGGTTCTGGTGTGTGTGTGTGTTCTTTTTCTTCGCACCTGGGATTGTTAGTGGCTCTTTCTACTGTTCATGACCTCAGTTGATTTATGTGTCTCCCCCAGCTTCTTCCATCCTCTGTTTCTAGTTTGTATGACTTGGGTCCTGTTACCTGGGTTATTGTTCCCAGTATCCATAGTGGGTGCCCCGTGAGATTTTTTGCGTAGACCAGGTCCCCTGTTCCGAATGTGTGGTGCTTACTCGAGGAGTGTGCTGGATTTTCAGGGCTGTAGGTGGGGTGTAATCTGTCTAGGTGCGATCTTAATTTTCTGCCCATCAATAGTTCTGCTGGGCTTTTATTCGTTGTGGTGCTAGGTGTGATGTGTTGTATGGTTAGCATTTTGTAGATTTTTTCTTGTATGTCCACCGTGTCTAGCTTCTCTATAGTCTCTTCCATATACCGGACCATGCATTTCGCCCACCCGTTTGTAGCCAGCCGACCCAGTGCTATCAAGGCATGTCTTATGCCATGTTCGGCGAGGAACTTTTCAAATGTCAATGCCATGAACTGCGGCCCGTTATCTGAAACTGATAGATCCGGCAACCCATGTGTTGTGAACAGCTTTCTCAGCTGTCTAATGACAGCTTCTGTTATTGTGGACTTCATGATGCTTACCTCTAACCAATTTGAGTAAGCGTCTACTATTATGAGAAATGTGTGTCCTTTTGTCGGCCCTGCGAAATCTATGTGTATTCTCAACCAGGGTCCCCTTGGTGTTTCCCAGTCGAGTACAGGTGCGGCAGGGGGTGTAGGTCTGGATATTTGGCATTGCGTGCACATTTCCACCCATCTCACAATATCCTTATCCATCCCTGGCCACTATACATAACTCCTGCCCAGGAATTTCATTCATACAATACCCAGGTGTCCTTCATGCAAGATATGCAGTACTTGTTCTTTGAGTAGTTCTGGTATGACTACCCAATCCCCCCCATAGTATATAACCTTTTAACATTGAGAGTTCCGTCTGTCTGTTCCGGAATGGTTTAAAAGTGCTGTCAGTCTCGTTTTCTGGCCAACCTTTTCCTACCCAGTTTAAAATCCGCACCATCTTTTTGCCTCTTGCGGTTTCTTTCGCAATGTCTGCTGCGGTTATGGGTAGGTTTGGTAATGTTTCAATTTGTAGCATGGATGTGGTTGGTGCCGGGTCGCTTCCCAGTTTGGGCAGGGGAGAATGGCTCAGGGCGTTAGCGTGTGATATGGCCTTCCCTGGCCAGTGGATTAATTTGTAATTGTATGCGGCAAGGAACTCGGACCACCTCGTCATTTGTGATGACAGTATGTTTGGGATGGCCTTGTTTCCTGCGAGTATTCCCAAAGCGGCTTGTGGTCTGTAATTAGTGAAAAAGTCCTGCCATAGAGGTATTCATGGAATCACTTGACTCCAGTCATGGCTGCTAGCGCCTCTCTGTCCAGTTGGCTGTAGTTTCTTTCTGCTTTGGACAGCGTTTTGGAAAAAATGTGATTGGCGCTTCTCTCCCATCTGGTAGCGTGTGGCTGAGTACGGCTCCGATGCTGAACAGTGATGCGTTGCAGGTAACTGTCAGTGGCAGTGTTTCGCTGAATTAATACAGATTCGGATGTCAGCAAGTCTTTTATTTTCTGGAACGTGGCCTCTTCTTGTCATCTCCAGGTCCAGGTAGCTGTCTTATCCAGTAATCTGTGTAGTGGTTCCGCCGTCATTGCCTTCTGTGGCAGAAAGATATTATAGAAATTAATGAGTCCCAAAAATGCTTGTAAGTCTGTTTTATTTTTGGGCCTGGAAGCTTCTTTTATTGTTTTGATTTTCTGGTCCGTGGGGTGGATTCCATCTTTGTCTATTAGGTACCCCAGGAATTCAACTTTAGAGGTGGCTAGCTGGCATTTTTCTTTTTTAACTTTTGAGTCCCGCCTCTTGGAATCTTTGTAAGACTTCTCTGAGGCGGCTTTCCAGTTGGTTCTTGTCACTAGCTGATACCAGCACATCATCGAAGTATGGGACCACTCCTTTCATTCCTTGTAACAGGCGCTCCATCAAGCTTTGGAACACCCCTGGGGCCACATTGACTCCAAATTGCAGTCTTTTGCATCTGAATGCCCCCCTGTGAGTCATAATTGTTTATGCCTCCACTGTTTCGGGGTCGACTGGCAATTGCTGGTACACTTGTGCAAGGTTGAGCTTTGCGAAGACCTTGCCTCCCCCCAATGAATGTAACAGATGTTGCACCACCGGAACGGGGTATGCACTTTGTTGTAGTGCATGGTTGAGGGTGGCCTTATAGTCTCCGCAGATACTCACGGACCCATCTGGCTTAATTGGGGTCACAATTGGGGTTTCTCACCTTGCGTGGTCTATTAGTTCCAATATCCCCTGTGCGATGAGTTTATTCAATTGTTCATCGATTTTCAGTTTTAATGTGAAAGGGACTCGCCTTGCCTTTAACCTGACTGGGGCTATGTTCGGATTCAAATTAAACGATATAGGGGGCCCTCGGTACTTGCCCAGTTTTCCATCGAACATGTCCTGGAAATCTCTCATCAGGCTCTCCTCCCAGTCTGTTTCGGTGACGCTGTTGATTCCAGTCACTCCGATTCCCAGAGGCTCAAACCATTTAAGTCCCAGTAGGCTTGGGTGATCCCGGTCTACGATGGTTAGTGGAAGAATTTCCATGTGCTTCTTGAATTTAACTTGAAAGTGTCCAAGTCCGACTACAGGGATCCTGTTCCCTTGGTAGTCTTTAAGGGTAAATTTTTGGCTCTCCAGTTCCGTTCTTTGTATGCTTGGTATCAGTCTCTTAAGTGTGTTCCATGATACCATAGAGAGGTATGAACCGGAGTCCATTTCCATCTTGCATTGTTGGCCTTCGATGTTGACTTTCACATGTACCTTCCGGGCATTGGTTGCGCTCGAGTGCCCGATGGTTATAGTTTGGTCTGTCTCTTCCTTTCTGTAAGTTTCGTTGAGCCGTTTGCTTCTGTTTTCTCAGCTCCAACGGCCCCCTGCCTGTCTTTCTTTTGTTCTGGAGGGGGTGGTGTCTCTTTGTCTGGGGCTATAGCTCTTTCAGTTCCGGCAGACCCTTGCTATGTGTCCCCGTCTCTCACAGTGCCAGCAAACCACGTCCAAGAAATGGCACTCGGAAGTGGGGTGGTCTCCTCCGCACCCGGCGCACTGGAACCTTGACTTACGCTCTCTCCTCTCACGTCTGTTTCATTCTGATTGGAGTCTGTTTATTTCCTCTTCCTCATCGTCGGTTTTGGACACAGACTCGATGTCCTCATGGTGTGTGGTGGTCTTGTGGTTGCCCTCTGGTTTCTTCTCCTGGGATTGGCTTGTCTCTGCTGGTGATTTCTGGTTTTCCGTATTCATTTGCCGCATCATGTCTGCTGATTTTTTAGTGGCTTCAGCTGCCATGGCCTCAGCAATGGCCTCAGTGACTGTGATGTTTGGTCAGGTTAGCAGCCGGCTCTGCAAGGTAAGGTCTCTCAGACCTAGGACCACGCGGTCCCTCATGGTTTCATCCATGTTGAGGAACTCACATGCCCCACCAATGTCCCTTAGAGCCGCTACGAAATCTCCGATGATCTCACCTTCTCTCTGGTCCCATTTGTAAAATTCATGTCTCCAAATAAGGCTGGGGATGGTCAGTGCATCATGGGCCTTCAGTATATTTTCCAAATCTGGCCAGGCCATCTGCCTTACATCCTCAGGCTTGGCCAATGTTTTGACCATCTTGAACACTGCGGGCCCACAGTGTGTCAGGAACACGGCTCTCTTTCTGTTGTCGGAGATTCTCTGTAGGTCATTTCTCTCGAGGAACATGAGGAATTTGTCAATGCACGATTCCCAGTCCTCCATTGCTGGGTTGAACAGTGTGGGTGGGGAGTTGGTGCTGGCCATTTCATCTTGCTCGGTTCTTGTTGCCACATGCTCAACTGGTCTCCTTGTCTCAGTATCCCACCTTTGTCACCAGCGTTAGATCACGGGGGAAAAAAGAGACTGGAGACCAGCATGACTTTCAGCTCTTTATTTGGTTCCTGGAATCAGTCTAACTGTGGATCCGTGGCAGCCTTTTTTATAGCGGCTTCTTGCGGCTCATGGCCAATGAAGGTTCCTTGAATTCCCCACCATTCAGGCGGACCAATCACAGGGTGGCAATTGTTGACCGATCACCGTTGTTTGAAGAACCAATCATATTGCTGTATTTGTGGACCAATCAGAAAAGGGTATTTCAAGTATGCTAATATAGAACAAAGCCTGCATGTTAGCTTGTGCTATGTAAACAAATCAAATCACTTCAATTGTCATCATGGTCAAGATAACCATGGGTAGGGAGGAAAAGCATGCCATGGACACAGACTTTGCTTTAAAAATGACTCTTAAACGGGCTTGCAATGTACTCTGTTTTGTGAACATGAAGTGTCTGCTAACTTGTATATCTGAAAGCAGGATTTTGTAGGTTAGATGTAAAGATAACCCACTGCTTATTTAATCATGCTTTGCTGAATCAACCTAGTTAACTGAAAGCCCAGACCATAGAGTAGCCAACCACATTTTAGCTTAGTAGGTTGCATAATCATAGTCTATGTGATAAAACTTAGCTGCTACATAAACTCTCATTTAACTATGGATTAGTGTGCAACATAATGAAAGCCAAAATACCAGATGGATTCTCGGAACAAACTGTTTTATAAACTAGCTGTAATAGCATAACAGGACAGATAAAACATTCTGTGTAGCTAACGTAAATACAGGTAGTCCTTTAAGATTATAATTAGGACAAGAATTTGCATTGCTCAGCAAGGCAGTTATTTAAGTGACTCTTGCCTGATTTTTATGACTTTTCTTTGCCATAGTTATTAAGCAAATCATTGCAAATGTTAAGTGAGTCACACGGTTGTTAAACTAAGCTGGCTTCTGCCATCGACTTTGCTTGTCAGAAGAAGCCATATGGGAAATCACAGATGGCAATTGTTGAACACTGCAACAGTTGTAAATACATAGCAGTTCATAGTACAAAGACTGGTCATACATCACTTTTCTCAGTGCAGTTGTAACTTTGACTATTCATGCTACCTCTTTATTTCTGTCTTAAGGGGCTATTCAATCACAACTATAGCTTTTTTGTGATTATGCATGACAAGTAAGCTTGAAGCAACTTTTACTTTCAAAGTAGCACTAGTCTATATATTCTAGAACTAGCATTATACATCTACCTTAGGCTCTTATCCAGTGCACACTTTTAATCAAAATTCCAGATTTACCTAAGGCTAATGTGTCTTCCAAATTTCTAGAGGCTCCCATTCCTAATTAGTCAGCATAGGTATTTGAAATTGGAATGACAGTACTTGTTGATTAGTCCATTCCTGCAAGCTCAAAGCTCATTATTGTATTTGCTCACACAAAGACAATATGTGGAGATGAATTCTACAAAGAAACCTATCAGAAAAAATAGAAATCAAGGGAAAGAGGCATATTGATTCATTTGGAAATATTTAAGTTACTTTTTATACATCTGCTTTCCTGCTAGCAAATCTATGGTGGTGGCAGCTATACTAAGCCAGTGTTCACTAAATTCAGCAAAACAATAGCAAAGTTAAAGCATCCCAGATGGAATCATGAAGGATATTCGAGTTGTAAAAGCAAAGTATCTGAAAATAACCATGTAACAATTTTGTTCTGCATCCTGAATTGTTTACCCAAACAAACTCCAGTGCAGGATTAGATTAAATGTGGAATTCATTCCTCAATGACATAGTCCCTAATATATGTTTTTATAGTACATTAAACCACTCCCGCCACTGTGTAGTGTTGAGGTCAAGACTGTCTCTCCTTTGAAATATTTTGGCTTTCAGTGTAACCACTATGTGACTATGAGATCAAATTTCAGTAAAGTTTTTATCAAAAATATCTCTGGCTATCATTCTAGATGAGATTCTGCCTCCCCTGTCTTTTACACTGCCATTTTTTCTTGCCACTAAACTGCTGTTCCACAGTCTAACAAGATTACTTTTTGTAAATATTTTTGTAAATTGCTATTCTCTAGAATTATACATGGATAATTATAAGAATGGAGTAGATCTCTATAGTGAATCACTGAATTATAAGCAGTAGCCTTTTCTGGAAAGAGTTCTGATTTTTATCTCTGAAGATGGGCACGTGCATCTGGACACAAAAGAATATAATTGAGTTTCATGTCTGATTTGAGTTTTATTATTTAATGTGATTTTCCTAGGCTCCGATTTGACTTCATTGTTGGTTTTTCCTGAATTCTGGCTTCCTCAATGCTTCAGATATAGTCCTTAGTTCATACTTTCTTCTTAGTCTGCTTATAGTTTTGGCTACCTCACATTTTCGTGGTAAACTAATTTTAAAGTTTATCCATTGGATCATATTGGATTTAATTTTATTTGGAGGTGATTTAGGCAGGATTCCCCCCTAGTGACTTACATTATTCTAGGGTTATCTAGGTAACTTATAAGTGATATATAACTTATTATAATCACTTTTATTTTTGCATACCAATGATTTGATTATTTTAGTATATCTCTTAGTGGGAATCTTTACCCTAGTCATTTCTTGTTCTTGTTGGATAAAATATTTTGCTTAGTTTTCTTATGGTATTTTCTTATAATTAGATTTTAAGTATTGATTGTTTTACTTATTTACTGTTATATTGGATTGTTGTACACTGGCCAGATACACTTTCTGTGTGATGGATGGCCAAATCAATTTGATAATAAAGTTGCCATAAGAGTGTCGAAGCTCAAGTTTTTTTGTTCCCTAACAAAACAAAAAAAATGTCAGAATTCCCTACTCTAAAACATTTCACAATTAATAATTGTTCACATGGCCAAAAAGGAAATAACTTGTTTGCTATATTAAATTGCTAACCACAATGCAAGGAAAAGATAGTGCATATTATATTATGTTACATGAAAAGTAGCTACAAAAACCAGCTAATAATTTATTTTTAGTGCAAAAAGACAATTGACCTAATTTTCACACTGTATATGTAACACACTAAACATGGTTTACTAAACCCATTTTCCCTAAGCTGATGTAATTTGCTGAACCCTAAACTAACTCTATGGGCTGAATTCACATAACATACAAGTGAGGCTTGGCTATCTTGTGAGGATTAAAAAGAAATAAATCATTTTTATTTGATTTGATTTGATTTTGGAGGGTACCCTAGAACTCTGGGAATTCAGTTGAGGCTGATATGGTAGACTACTGATGAATCCATATCATAGTTTTGAATGTTTATGTTTAGTAGCATTCACTCTAGTCTATAAATACCTGAATCAGTGCTAACTGGAGTATTTTATTTTAGAGAAGTACACTGAAAGGCTGAATATCTTATCATTTATTTGTATAGAGAAATTCAGCAGTCTCTAGATCTGGGCTTCTAAACCATCACCCATTAGATTTTTAATAATAGAAATAGTTATGCCATTTGAAAAGTCTTTAAAATGTAATTTTAAAGACTTCTTTAAAAAGTCTTTAAAATGTAATTGTTAAAAAATTCATTTCGTAAAACCACATCTCTTTATGCCAGAACTATACTTCTCAGAAGAGATATATCACTATCAGGGATATATTCTAGGGTTCATCTAGGAAAAACTACTCTGCATTACTATGTAATCAAATATCTAGCAGTGAGATGTGTTTTTGCAGCAAACTAAAGTTTTATAAAACAGATACTTGCACTCAGATGGCTTATAATTCAGAGAGTATGTGTTGCAAGTTGCTTTGCAGTGAAATAATGGGAAATCATTTTAAAATGTGATTTGAGCCAAGCAATCTCACAGTATTAATATTCTGGTATTATTCAGTAGCAGTTTTATTACCACAGTTCGAAATTGCAATTCCACTCCATATAGTTTTGAAAAATTAAGAAAATTAGTCCAAATAGAATGAAATCATTTATGTGCATATACTTAAATTATTCAGATTATGAAATTTACTGTATGACCTTTATGAAAACAAAAACTGGCATTCTGTCTAATTTTCAATGTACCATTTTAATAAATCTATTTACAAAATAAATTTACTTCTCAGCCACTTGTTGATGTCCAATATTTAGTTTTCAACAGAAAAGGAGACACTTTAGTATCATCATTTCCTCCCATGTTGCTAAAGTAGTTTGATAAAGCCCATGTCACACTGGCCAACGGATGCAAAAAGGACACAGCGGACAAGCAAAATGTTCCATCCGTTGTTATCCGCTCTCAAAAGGGGCAAAAATTTGCATAACCGGAGTGGATAACACGGACGTGGGGAGGACGCAGAGCGGATGGAAAGTGGATGCGGAACAGAAGCCCAGCGGATGGAAGCGGATGGGAGCAGATGGCGCAACCACAGGGCTTCCGGGGGGCCTCAGCAAAGTGGACGCGGAACGGATACAGCGGATGCAGAGCGGACGCCGAGCGGATGAAGCGGATGCACAGCGGAAGCCTAATGGATGCCTGTTGTTAATTGCGCATGCGGGGAGGATGCATTGCGTCAGCTCCGCGGATATAACGGAAGCAACTCGGAAGCAGGTCGCCATTCAGAGGAAAGACCTGCTGCCAGACACATCGACTGCCTTGCCTGCCCTGTCTGCATGTCTGCCTGCCCTGCCTGCATGTCTGCCTTCCAGCCTTGCTGCCAGCCTCCCTGCCAGCCTGCCTGCAAGCCTTGCTGCCAGCCGGTCTGCCTGCCAGCCTTGCTGCCTGCCTTCCTGCCAGCCTTGGTTCATGTCTGCCTGCCAGCCTTGGTGCCTGCCTGCCAGCCTTCCTGCCAGCCTTGGTGCCTGCCTCCCTGCCAGCCTTCCTGCCAGCCTTGGTTCATGTCTGCCTGCCAGCCTTGATGCCTGCCTGCCTGCCAGCCAGCCTGCCAGCCTTGATGCCTGCCTCCCTGCCAGCCTCCCTCCAGTCTTCCTGCCAGCCTTGGTTCCTGTCAGCCTCCCTGCCAGCCAGCAACCCCACAACCATGCGGAAGCACAGCAAGCCTCAGCCATCTGCTGCCAGCCCTGGCAAGAGGAACAGGGCTACCATCCCGTCCTCTGGCCCTCACTCTGGTTCTCCTGGGGCTTCTGCAGCACGGGCTCGCTCTTCTGGGGCTGGGGCTTCTGCTGCTTCTGCTTCTGGAGGAGCTGATGACAAGCACTCCAGCTCCAGCCACCTCCACATGCACATGCACCCTTCACCCCTGGGACTGAGCGACCAAGAGGAGTGCCAGAGACTCTTTTTTGTTGTATAGCTTGTTGTTAATAAAGTCTATTTATGATTCACACACTTGCTTCATTTCTTTTTTTTAATAAAGTCTTGGTGGAAACTTTTAGAAATGGTTTAAGCCTTTGCATGCTTGTGGGATGGGTTAAGATAGCTGTGGGATGGGTTGAGGTAGCTGTGGGATGGGCAGGGATACCTGTGGGATGGGTAATAGCTGTGGGATAGATAAACCTCCAGTGCAAGCATAGTGGGACTGTATGGTCCACCCTCCCAGGTGCCACACCTACGGCTCTTTATTATCAATAATAATGTAATAATTATCCACACATGTCAACATAAACACAACTCTTTATTAAACGCCCTGTTCATTGTAGGCCAACCAAACATACATGGCCCAATCTCATCCGTGTGATGAGACAGGCTGAAGAAAGCATCCATTAAGCATCTACCATCCTGTCTTGCCACTCCACTGCTCCAGCTGGGGAGTTGCACCATTGTCTCAGGAGGTTGCGCTGCTTCTTCGCTTCATGTGAGGCTCTGTTGGGGCCTTGCACATCCTCAGTGTTGATCAGGTTTCGCCCTTGCCTCCATTCCCCAGGCTCCATGTCCCCATTGCCTTGCTGGAGGTCCACGAGCCTGTTCTGCAAGACTGGGTAGCGGGTGCGCATGAGATTGTGCAGGATGCAGCAAGCTTCCATGATACTCCTGACGGTCTCTGGGCAATGCTGCATGGTGGTGAGAAGTACCTGGAACCTGTTGGCCAGGATGCCAAAGGCGTTCTCCACCACCCGCCTTGCCCTGGACAGCCTGTAGTTGAAGATCCTCTCTTCACGGGTGAGGAGTCTGGAGGTGTAGGGCTTCATGAGGTAGGTTGTGAGGGAGAAGGCGTCATCCCCCACGATGAAGTAGGGCACATCTTGTGTGTCGTTGGGCAGGGGTTCTGGATCTGGGAAGCCCACGATGAGGTTGCCTTCCAGCTCCTCCTTGAGGTGACTGGCGTTGTATAGCTGGGCATCTGAAGATGAGCTGTTGCCTGAAGCATCGATGTACATGAACTTGAAGTCAGCATCGACCATGGCGAAGAGGATGATGCTGAAGAAGCCCTTGTAGTTGAAATAAGTGGACCCCGACTTGGCTGGAGATTTGCAGGCCACGTGCTTGCCATCTATGGCTCCAACGGTGTGGGAGAAGTTCCACCTCTGATACCACTGCTCTGCAACTTTCTTCCATCCTTCTTCAGTGGAGGGGCACTGGAGGAGCTCCTCCTTGTATTCTTCAATGATGGCCTGCACCACTTCTCTGACCACAATGCTGATGGTGTTGGATGGCACCCTCCAGCCGTACTGCATGCTCCTGTAGGAGGTCCCTGAGGCCAGGTGGCGCAGAGTGAGTGCCACCTTGAGCCCAGGTTCCAGGCTGGGCCGGAAGCTGGTGTTTGCCTTGGTCAACCTGGGTGTCAGGCGCTGCACAACTTCGTCAAACATGGCTGGAGGCATCCTCATGAAGTTCTGGAACGCCCAAGTGTCTTCGCTCCTGAGCTCCACCATCAGCTTGCTGTACAGTCCGTCCTCTGCTCTTCTGGCGAACCATCTTCAGAGCCAGACTCTTTTTGGGTGGCTCCTTTTCTTCTTGCAGTAGAGTTCACAGAGCCTGCAGATGGCTTCGCACTGTTGCAGAACGATGGTGGCTGCCGAAAGGACTTTGTTACAATCCACGGTGGACATGACTGGATGCTGTGGAAGAGGAAGAGCCAGATGAAGGCTGCAGAGGTCTGCACCGCTGGGCTGTTGTTCTGAAAGTGAGATGCAGGCGAGTTGCTCCCCCTTTTTATAGGCAGTATAGGTTTTCCGCTAGGCATCATCTAGGCATCCTCTAGACATCCTTAATATCCGAGATAGGTCCCCTCTGCGAACGTTTTTTCCGTTTTAAATGCTTTGTTTCCGTGCTGCATCCGTTCTGTATCCGTTCCGCTTCCTCCCTGCGTCCGGGCAGATGGAGTTACGCGGATGCGGAACGGACGCCAAGCGGATATAGCGGATGCGTAGCGGATGCGTAGCGGATGCAGAACGGACGAACTGGATACATTTTCCACGCAAAAGTTTTAGGCAGCCCAAAACTTTCTGAGCGGATGAAACTTCCATAAACGGATGCTGGACGGATAGAGCCGAAGCCAAACGGAGGCAGTGAGTACATCGTGTTTTCAAACGGATGGCAAGGTTTTTTGTCCGTTTTACATCCTTTTTGCATCCGTTGGTTCAGTGTGACATGGGCTTAAGATCCAGGCTGTAGCTGGAGCATGAATCTCTCAATTTATACCCTAATACACAATACTGCAAAAAACTTCTCAGGAAAAGAATATTTAGAAAAAAAGCAAGACACATCTCCATAACATCTATAAGAAAATCTAATTGGATAATTATAACTTAAATTGTTGAATGTTTCTATTCTGGATATTTAACGTTTATATATTTTATAAACTGCTGAGAAGCTACTTGATAGCACATCTAATCTAATCTGTTTGTAAATATGAAAAATTTGATATTCGATGACTTATAATCAAACTTGCACTTTCCCTGTATTATGGTTTAAAAATACAGCAGCGAAAATATTTCTAAATTCATGCATGGACAATTAGGCAGGTAAAGTGTAAATATTCACTGGATCAAAGCCAGTGTCATAGTCCATTAAGCAATTTATTTTTGGATTTGGTTTGATTAGTCCTCATGCTAATTCAAAAAATATACCATGTTAGGATTTATCCAAAAATGATCAACAATTTATTCTGGTAATTACAGTCCCATCTTGAACTTGTTTTTTAATGGCCAAATAACGTGATGGATTGGACCAATATGAAAAGACCATGGATGGTTGAAATGGTTTCATGAAAATTGCTGTATTGAGCCATAATGTCGTGCTTTGGGGTTTTACCTCAATATATGAACCCAATCCAACTGCAGTTTATAAATGTATGTGTGAGCTAGGTCATTCTGCATTGTTTAATAATGCATGATAAAATAAATGCAAAAGAATGTAAATCTGACCTAGGGAATGGGGAAAGATTGAACAAAACATGAAGGGGGCACTTTCAGAAAAGATTACTCAGCTCCTGAGACAGAAGAAAGTATGAAAAAGAAACTTAAAATAAGCCCTCTTGATATTGTTTTGTATATATATTGGGGCAGAAAAAATTTTAAGATTCTATAATCCCTATAATCCCTCAAAGGATTGAGAACAAACCACACTTAGAACAATTTTGGTCAGCACCCCTTGCTGGTAGGAGTCAAATATATTTGTATCAAATCAAAATACTTACTTAAGTAGGTTATTTTTTAACAAAGCTATTTATTTACTGTGACCTTTTTAAAAATTAAGAGTTGTTCCTCTAAATTTAAATTATATTTACATTCAGTTATTTCCTATAACCAGTCCAAGATGGTCTTCCTGGCACATGTAACCTGGAGTTAAATTCTGGATGCCAGGTATAGTCTGGCAACCCCAAAGAGCACTGTTTTCTAGGAAACTATAAGCATGAGCTAAGTAAGGGTGGTCAGAAGGATTCTCTTGCCTTGAGATGTCCCATATTGCAAATAGTCTCTTTGTCATCATGTCTTTTTCACATAGCCTTTCTTGCTGTCCTGTTTGCTGAGAGAAAGACTTCCTGAATAGAAAAATGAAGACAAATAATGGGCAATAATGTCCCCCGCTCCCGACACATTTCTGAAATGTCACTCATTGAACTGGCACTTACTTAGACTACAGAAGGCACATTGACTACCAAGTGGCACCTTTCCAAATTGCTATTAGGGTATTTGCTTAACTGAAAGCATTTGGGCAATGGCTGGGCAGATTTCAGTTATTTTATCAAATGCATAGCCTTTGATGTGAATGATGAAGTTATTTTCCTCTCTGTTAAGGTTGTTATTACAGGTTTGTTTAGTCAAATGACAAAATATAAAAATCCAATGACCCTCCACAATACTAGAGTTTCCAGTGGTGTTTATGCAAACTAAGCCTTAATTTGTTTAATCATGGTTTACAAGCCACACTTCCCAAGGTCTTCAACAAGCTAAATCACAAAGAAATCACATTTTGATTTAATGTATTGTATAAACCCAAATTCTAAATGCATAATTATTTTCTTTTGCTAACAGTTAGAATTTTTACTGATTCCTCATCTGTTGCTTGACATCTTTCTGTAGATATATCATCAATAGTTGTAGACATATGACTTGATAATGACCAGATTGATAATTTAATTAAATCTTTGATCTCTCTCGCATCTAAAATTTCAGTATATTTCATTTATCTATGTTTGACTTTCTTTAAATTGGTTACTATCTGTCCACTGACATCCTTTAGCATATAAATTTGACGATATAACCTCAACCACCCTCTTGGGTGATTCTGGTGCAAGAATACACTATTGGTCAGATAGTTCTAGCATTCTTTGCACATCCCTCCCAGGAACACCACTACCCTGAGACACCATAGCTGGACTTGTGGGTAAAGCTATTCTTAAAGACTCTCCCCTCCAAAATTCTTGTTTGTACATCACACAAATCATATTGTTGGTCTTAAAAGCCAACCATATTTATTTACATACTTATATTTATTTATTTATTAAATAAATTATAGTTTTTTAAATAAGGAATTATTTAATGCAAAACCAGAAGTATGCATACACACTGAATTTTTACATTGTACTCATCATAATTTGCTTAACCCAAATTACTTAATTGATTAGAATCATTCGATGCTCTAGGTCAGGGGTGTCAAACTCACAGTGTCACGTCATCATATGATGTATCACAACTTTTTTCCCGTTTGCTAAACTGGGAGTGGGTTGATACATCTGGCCCGCAGGCTGCGAAGTTGATACCTCTGCTCTAAATTATAAGCTAAGTTTAAGTAAGCCACAATGGATAGTCTCACCCATTATGGTAAATTGAAACCAATACATTTTTAGTGTTAGTACACATAGTGTGAATGCAACCACAATAAATGTTAACAGAATAGTTAATTGTGGTACAATATATTGGTGATACTTTGTCCCAAATAAATACATAGGATTATGGACTAATTCTGCTAATTTTGCTTCTCATTTTCTCACGTACTACAATTGTGCTCATACAATACATACTGAGCCACAAAGTCACCAAATGTACTTTCTTAGGTTTCATAAACCAATCCCTTGAAAATTGAAAGAATTGGGTTAACTAAGTAAATTTTGTTTGGATTAACCATGCTGTACAAATACAATATGCCGTTACCTGATGCCTGATAGAAATCTGTACAGTGAATAGAAATGTCTGCAGTAGTAAAAAGCTTCATAAAAGTATAACACTCTAGATCACGGGTGTCAAACTCACTGTGTCATGCTGATGTCACATGACGTATTGTGACGTTTTTTGACTTCGTAGAGCTGGGATGGACATGGCCTGCACAAGATGCATCTGGCCTGTGGGCCACCAGTGTGACACTCCTACTCAACTGAATCAAAGCAAAACTGTATTGGCATTCTAATTGTCAGAGAAGACAGATGTCAACCAAAGGAAAATTCACAAGCAGGAAATCTTGCACTAACCACTAGGGACATTCTGCAGGGTCATAGTCGGGGTGGGAAAATTCACAAGCAGGAAATCTTGCACTAACCACTAGGGACATTCTGCAGGGTCATAGTCGGGGTGGGATTCTACCAGTTCACACCTATTCACTAGAACCGGTTGTCAATATTATAAGCATTTCTGAGAACCAGTTGTTAGAAGAAATTACTGGCCTAATCCTGTAAGGAAGGCAGGAAGGAAACATTCTGGTGTTGCTTACAGAAACTGCCTCTGCATTAACCCTTATTACGTTCTTGGCAGGAGTAGACTTCCTGTCTCACAAATGTCTCTGGAGTTTTTTTCCTTTCCTTTGCTGGTGTGGAGTGACCATTCAAAGTTACAGTGGCACTGAAAAAAGTGACTGATGACCATTTTTCACACTGACGACTGTTGCAGCATTCCCACAGTCATGAGAGGCCAGGCAAGGAGATGCGTGCCTCAATGTGAGTGATATTGAGTTGGCCACACCCAGCCACTCACAAGGCCACCAACTAAGCCATGCCCACAGAACCATGCCCACAGTTGTTAAAATTTTTGAATCCCACCCCTGGTCATAGTCAGAGGCATTGGAAAAGTGGATAACTATCATGACTTCTAGCCACTGATTTCCCTATGCATGTTGGTTTTCTCTCTTTTAAAAATTCCTAAGCTTGTGAAAGTTATATATTTTGTGGGAATAAGTCCATGACTATAGATAAAAGGAAGTAAAGTTAACCTTTTGGACATTTTGTCTTCTCTGTTCTTCAGCAGCTGGGAAGAGTGGAACCATCAGGAAAATTAACCAACCAAATTAACTAATTTAACTAATCAGCATTATTTAGTTTTCCAGTCTCCATGTTTTCTTTAGTTGTGAATACATGTAGCTGTATCTGCATAAAAATGGGTGTAATGGAGTGGAGAATGAAACCTTCCAAAATTGAACCATATGTCTGATATTTATTTCTAAATCATACTGCTGATGGAATTTGTCAAAGAAACCCCTCAAAATTCATTACTGCTTTCTCCTCCATTAAGTAATTCTTGGAAAGATAATTACTCTAAGAGCTACTGTCACTGCCCTGTATGTTTCCCCATCAATGTTACTGAATTTCATGTAGGACACATTTTAATTAGTAATGCTTACTTCCAAACCTAGTCAAATCCTTTACATTTTACAAAGGGAAAACAAGACTTGAATGTGCTAGAAGGAGTTGAGAAGAGATGACACAAAATAAGTCTAGACATCAGATTTGCATTTTAGCTCAGCACATGAAGAATGTCTTCACAATCTCTTTCAGTAACTGTTTCCTAACAAAAAAAAATGATGTTGCTTTTTGCTGTAGGTTCTTCAATAAATTACACAGACTAGGAATGAAACACTTAAGTGACAGAATTGTAGATTACTGCAGTCTGAAGCTCTTTTAAAGGATCACCATGCAAAACAGGATTTACTTTAACCAAGATTTCTTTTTTTTTTTTTTGATAAGCTGCCATTAGTCAGAACTGAATGAAAATCCAATAAATCCAATACTTCAAATGTGCAATGTTCAAATTATGGTTTCAAAAGCTGTTTTGCTGAAATCAGACATTATTAGTAATTAGAACTCTTCCAAATCTGTTAGTTCTACTAACAGAAATTTACTGTCAGCAGAGTAAAATTCCCCAAATCCCACTCTCAGCTACCTGCAAGCCCAATGCTTGCTTCAAATTATGTCAGAGCATGGTTAGGGCAGACCACATGGTGCCCTCCATATGGTTTGGATTTTAACTCCCCAAATTTCTTTCAACAGCCTAGATTTATTGAGGCTAATGGGGTTGCAGCCCAACAGAAGATTTGCTTCTCTTCAATTTAATGTGTAGTATAAATTGAAACCAACTGTAACATATGATCTCCAATGAAGTGCAAATAGATTTGTACTCATGAGAAAACTTTCTGGTTAAAAAAGTTTAAACTGAGAGTGGGGGGGAAGGTCCAGGCCATATAAATGCATTCCCTCTTTGCAACGCATCTCTTTCAAAGATACAGTTCATTTCCTTGCAAAGACGTTTAAATGCTTTTCTTTTTTTTTTCTCATACACACTATCTCCTTAAAAATGATCCAAATCCCCAGCATGAAATACCAGGAAAGCAGTATTTAAATATTTCAGGGGCAAGAGCAAGATACAATCAAGGGATGCATTAGTAGTTTCATGTACCGCTTTTCTAAAACCATCACATATCTAAGTAAGCTGTCCTACCAAACACAGATGTGTCAGCACATTGGGGAGGGGGGGCTGCAATTTCACACATAGTTGCCTGCACATTTTTACAACGCATTTTAAAGGGAGAAATGAGAACAGCTTCTCATTAACCATTTGTGAACCTTTTATATCTACTTTAAAGGCAGGTTGGAATCTATCTTTGAAATACAAGTTCACTCCTCCTTTTCTGTTTGAGCTCCAAACCATTCACTTAATATCTCAACTGTCTGTTAAAGGTACAGTATATTAACTGATAAGCACCATTTTGGTATATGTATGGGTTAAAAGCACTAGATTCAAAACCAGAAGACTATGAGTTATGGTCCTGCCTTAGGTATGAAGCCAATTGCATGACTTTGAGACTGTCCGTCTTTCTCAATCCTAGAAAGAAGACAGGACAAACCACTTTCAAAAAATGTTTAGGAAACTACATAGGCTTTTCCAGACTGTTACTAGGAGAAAAGAACAAAAATAAAATTATGGCCTAATAGGGTGTGAAAGTTCTCATTTGTAATTATTTCAGACAGTTTATGGACTACATGAAATTTTAATATGACTATCTTAATTCAAAAGACATGAATGGCATATCAAATATGAACCATGTATACACACCTTTTTAACTCTATTTCCCCTTACAATATATGCTTTTAGAACTTGATTGGGTCTGAACATGCCTCCCTATATGCCTCCCGTTGAAAATGATCTTCAGGTACTTTGCCCATGATACGATGCATAATATTCATGCTAGAGAATAAATCTCATAAAAACCTACACCATTTTGATCTGCAATTGTACAGTATAAAATGAAATAAATGAGTTGTGCTGAACATATTATGGATGTTTTAATTAACATTTCAAATTATGGAAACCACATCTTTGGATAGAGATGGGATTTGTGTGGGGTTCTCTTGCTATCTATCATTTTATGGTGATCCATTTCCAGAACCATGATTCACCCATAATGTCAGCCCTGGAATAAATAAAATAAACAGAACCTATTGGCTATTTAAACTTTCCCCGAATTAGATTGCAATCCTAAATATTATTATTTTTTGCCTTTGAGTCAATGTTGTTCACTTGTCCTGTCAAAAAGGAAAAGAGAGAGAGGGAGGGAGAGACAGAGAGAGAGACACAGACAGAAAGACACAAAGAGAGAGGGGGGCTAAGACCACCCAATTGGTTTTGTGCCTCTGGCAGAACTAGAACTCAAGTGTCCCAATTTCTAGCCTGATATCTTCATCACTACAGCAAACTGGCTTTCATCATGCTGTAAATGTATTTACTAGGAAATACATAAAATCAATTGTTGTTCTTTCTAGTGTCTGAATTTCTATAATGACCAATAAATGTCTCTAGGAAGCTTGCAAACAAGACTTGTAACCAGCCACTCTACTCCTATGGCAGCTACTCTCTTTGAACTGATGTTGACAAGTTTGCTGGAACTCCATTGGGATTCTTTGAACAAAATCTCATTACTATATTTTCTTTTCTCACACGATTATTCCCACTTAGCCAGCATCCCATTAGTGGCCCTTAAACATGTAAATCATTGATAATATGAATTTGTATAAGATCATAAGTGCAGTAAAAGCACAAGGACAGGAAATTATTGAAAGTCTCTTTAAGACACCCCGCTGCAACTCAATAAAACAGGCTGACAAGGATGGGTAGAAATACTGAGAGATAATATAAATAGCCCATATTTCTTTATGAACATTCACCACACCACAAATGTACGCATTTTGGGAATGTATAAGAAAAGAACAAAAGGTACACATTAAACAGGTTCATTAATATAAGCTGGTATTTTAAAATTGGCTGAAGATTTACATATTTATTTAGGTTATAAATACAGAATATATGAAATGTTTTTTTTAATACAAAAGTATTTTTCATAATAAAGGATAATAAAAGAGTGAATCAAATTAGCTCATTGGTTAATGCTTTGGACAATATCCTCTTCTCTTAATCAAAACAAATTTAAGCTAATATGTGGGCCAAATTTGATGGCTGATTCCTCATATGATTACAGGTAGTCCTCAACTTACAATTCAAAATGACCCCAACATTTCTGTTGCTAAGTGTGAACTTTGAATGGTCACTAAAAGAACTGTTGTAAATCAAGGACTTGATAGTCTCTCTCTTTCACGCACACGTATTTTCTTGTATTGCCAGCTAGAACAGTTCTCTGTAATTGTAGAAGCAATTGAAGAGACTTAAAAAAAATAGCAGTCTAATATTATGGGTAACAGTTAACAGTTACCCAGTCAGCTGCTATTTGCATCAGGAGAGATTCCACTGATTCCAGAGGTGATTTGCTTTCCAATGAAGTATATTGGACTGTATAGGTGGGCTAGTAAAGATTAACTCCCACTCTTTTCCTATCACCTGTCATCCAAAACTGTATCATGCCACAGGCAGCCCTGCATATTACATCTCACAATCTTCTCAATGCTATTGCAACATTGAAGTTGGCAGCACCTGTAGCAACTTCAACCCCTCTACCACAATTCTTCCAAGATCTCTTTAATGATTTTTCTGAAGGACAAGATTTAGATGCCATGTTTTATCCTTCAGTTTGTGTGTGAACTCCTGGTCCGTGCAAAGGCTTTTTATTGCCTTTGCAAACATGTCAATATACTGTACTTGAAAATATTGCCTTTGCAACATATCAATATACTGTACTTGAAAATATACTTGCTCAAGTGCATAAAGGAATAATTCCTCTACATTCACTATATATTTTTACTTAGAAAGTGAAACAGAATGTACTAAAAGTAAGGGTCTCTCAGCATCACCCTATAGTTTATTTATTAATGGGTAATATTTATATTAATCTTTCAGAAGGTCAAGACAGCATACTTACCACTCCTACTCTTGTTTTTGCAAACAATATCAATCCTAGATTAGATTGCAAATGAGTGTCTGTGACTGTGAATGGACTTGAATGCGACTTTTCTCATTCAGTTTCAATACCTTAACCACTAAACCACTAATCTCAGTCAAATCCTATCTATTAACCATTAAAAGACATTTTCACAATACACTTGAATATTGAATTGTATAGTCAAATAGGTCATGTAATAGAGTTATAGAGATATAATGATATAGTTAGTTACATAGTTATAATTATAAATATATATATATATATATGTATGTTTTCTTAGGTTTTCGGGGGTACTTACATGTGTGCTGTTTAGCTTCCTTCGGGTATTATCCCACGTCATTGTAGTTCTGTTAAAGTTGTAGCAACATTTCAGGAGAATCTCATCTGCCATCATCAGGCTTCTGTATGGATGTGGGTCTCACAGCTTCTGGTTTCAAATTCGAGGCTAGTCTATTCTGATTGGCTAGGAGTCTAGGTCTGTGTTCACTGGACTTGGAGTTTGATTGATTGGTGTTTCTGGTTTCTTCTGTCTGTTTTGTGGCTTTGATAGGCTGGCAACACTCTTTTCCTGTGTTGGAGGCTTTCAGTGCAGCTTGGCTTCATGTGAAAGGACGGCTGCTATCCATTAGGAAGCTAGGTTTCACCTGGGTGCCTGGTGGGAGGGTGTTTGAGTTGGAGGCATCAGAGGGAGTCTGTTTGTGCTCAGGTGTTTGTCTCTTTTGTGGTGTGGATATCTTTCTATTTGAGAGTGCAGGCTTCCAAATGATTGGCAGTCTGCTGGAATCATCTCTTCTATTCATGCTTTCAGGTCTTTTTTCAATCTCTATGGCTTCTCTGATGATTCTGTGGTTGGGGTTTTCTATAGTGGCTAGGGTTTTAGTGCCATTGAAGTTGATGTTGTGACCTGTGGTTTTCATGTGTTGGACTAGTGAGGAGATGTGTTCCAGCTTTTTTACTGCATTTTTGTGTTCATCTAGGTAATTTACCAGAACCAAACGCCTGGCAGATAAGACACATATAAAGACTGAACTATGCACCCTGACTGAAGTATTGACAGCCAATGGCTTCCAAAAAAACAAAATCACCAACTTGATCCACAAAAACACACCAAGACATAACAGAGACTTAGAAGACCAACAGACCTATGGAACAGCTGTCTTGCCCTACATAAGAGGTACTACAGATAAAATCAGTAAGATACTACACAGGCATCACATCAAGACTGCCTTCAAAACAGACAAAAAAATAGCAGCCATCCTTAGAAACCCAAAAGACAAAATTGACCTGGAAAACCAAGGCATATACGAAGTTCTCTGTACATCATGCCCGGCCACGTACATTGGACAGACCAATAGAAGAATAAGTACCCGCCTAGATGAACTTCAATGGAACTAAAACCCTAGCCACTATAGAAAACCCCAACCACAGAATCATCAGAGAAGCCATAGAGATTGAAAAAAGACCTGACAGCATGAATAGAAGAGATGATTCCACCAGACTATCAATCATTTGGAAGCCTGCACTCTCAAATAGGAAGATCTCCATGCCACAAGCCAGGCAAACACCTGGGCAAAAACAGACTCCCTCTGATAGCTCCAACCCAAACACCCCCCCACCAGGCACCCAGGTGAAACCCAGTTTGCTAATGAATAGCAGCTTGCTAATGAAGAGCAGCTGTCCCTTCACACGGAGCCAAGCTGCACTGAAAGCCTCCAACACAAGAACAGAGTGTTGCCAGCCAATCAAAGCCACAAAACAGACAGAAGAAACCAGAAACACCAATCAATCAAACTCCAAGTCCAATGAACACAGATCCAGGCTCCCAGCCAATCAGAATGGACCAGCCTCAAATTTGAAACCAGGAACTAACTCTATACAGAAGCCTGAGGATGACAGATGAGATTCTGCTGAAACGTTGCTACAACTTTAACAGAACTACAATGACGTGGGATAATACCCGAAGGAAGCTAAACAGCACAAATGTAAGTACCTGCGAAAGCCTAAGAAAACATACATACATACATACATACATACATACATACATACATACATACATA
>BLBF01000063.1:4015832-4071400 GCA_015471245.1 Laticauda colubrina
GGAAGGAAGGAAGGAAGGAAGGAAGGAAGGAAGGAAGGAAGGAAGGAGAGAGATGAGAGGGAGATGGGAATGAGGAGGGAGTCAGAAAACTGGCCACATTCATTCTGACAATGCCCACCCCAGCCACATCTACCCTGGCCACACTCCCCCAGTTAACCACATAACTCTGATGTGGCCCTCAATGAAATAGAGTTTGACATCCCTGATTTATATTATACAATTTTATGCCATATTACAGAGAATCTATAGTCTCTTTGTGAGTGAGATAATGTTTATACCACATTTGGATTATTCTATAAATGGGCAAGTATTCAATGGACAAATAAAGGGAAAAAATAATTTAAAATAGTTACTAGGAGTAGCTTAATCTTCAAATACCATCAGACACTTCAGACTGAAAAATGTAAACTTATTTAATTTTCTTTTTCTTAATGCTCTATTTAGCCACAAAGAATTATTCATTAGATGGACAATGCTATAACTGCATGACTACACAAGCATAACTTGGCAAATTCAAATTACACTTAAGAAATGCCTTGTGCTAAATAATATGAACACAATTAGAAATCATATCCTAGAACATAACACCCTGGTGTATAAAGTTAGGCACACATTTGTAATGTTTTCCTCAGCTAAAACATTATCCATGTATTCCTTTCTCCTAAGAATATTCATTGCTCCAAACATTTATTCAAGAATGTCTCATAGGAGTCTGTTGAGCTCTACTGATTCATTATTTTTCTTTAATAGATCGAAAGAGCTTAACTGAACCATTAGGGGAAAATACATAGACTTCAATGTCGTAAAATATCACTATTAAAATCAAGTGTGGCTATTTTTTTAAAAAAGAGTGGTAGTTGACTCCAATAAAGCCTTCATCCTATTACAGAACACAGAGACAATTTGTAGGATCATAGTGTAGTTGTGTTTGAAAGCCCATATTTTTTTGTCCGTGATAAAAAACTAAATTAGAATTTAGATAAAGACGCGCACAAATCAAAAGCCATAAATGGAGGAACCAGAGCAGTAGAAGTATTAGACGAACAGCACTATGGATGGTGGTGGTAGCTGGAACATGGGCATGTGCAAGTACAACTCGCTCTTCAAAAGCTCAGCTTTGATACTGACAATACAACTGTTCATACAACTCCAACAAGTTCTACATTTTTTAATAATAAAATTCAATAGAACATCAATTTTCACTGTGTTGGTGGCTATGCTGTTGCTTATTATTACTGTAATGGCAAGGTACCTAAAATGAGGAGGCTTTATGCAACGCTTCCCAAGCTGCTGCTCTCAAAATCGGCTAGAATTACAATTCCCTGCTAGCATCATGAATAGTTAAAGGAGCTGGGGATTTTGTGGTTACCATCTCAACAAACAGAAAGAGCATCAGATAAGAGGAGGTTAGGGTTAAGGTATTATCATGGTACAGTGATGAGGTCAAACTGTACGATCAATTTTTTTTTTATTGTTATACAAATCCAAAGCTCTGGTCACCATGCAAGTACAGCATAAGGGGAATAGTTTGGCTGACGTTTCCACGAGATCATAAGCTACAACATTTTGAAGAACTGTCCCATTACTTCTCAGAGAAAAGAAGCTTAAGAGAGACAGAAGCTGCCCTGCATGTGGTGCATAACCACATTGCTTTTTTCCTCTCTAAAGCTGATCAGGTCTACATGTAAATCAGGTCTACATGTTTGAACCTGGAATGTAGACAAAGCTTTGAGCTTACTGAGGTCATTGTTTTAAGTGTCCACTGAGTGCCTTTTAAAATGAAATCATTATAATTTTTCATTTCATCATCAATGACTTCTATTCGGACCTCACTTTTTCAAGGTTAACAAAAAGCTAAAAAGTTGATTGAGGACAAGTACTGGCTCTGCAATTTTATTTTTCATATTCTTCTAAAATTCTGAAGGCTTTGGGATTCAAGAATCTAAAAAGGCTCAGGTCTTCTCAACCCTTCTTCAAGACTTTCTGTGTAACAGATTAAGTGCTTATGGACTGATATACTCAAAGATTGCAGAACATGTAGTTTGACATTGACTTGCTGATGGAAATATCTAGAACCAAGGGTGTATCCTTAATGCAGGATCTATACAGTGACTGCACATATGGTGTTACATCAAATGGAACTTCTTAGGGACGCATTTCAAAATGTCTAATCCAAAAGCAAAACCACTAAGTATTTTTCTTGCAACAGATCCTTTGATTGATAACATTAGAAGATATGGGTGTAGTTATAATTTACAGTCCAGTGTTATCTTCTGATCCTGCAGAAGAGCTTTTTTCTCTACTGGATGCAAAAAACTTTTAATTGAGCAAATAATCCTCAAAAACATAGGAAAAAAGAGTATCCTTTAAAAAAAACTCATGGAGTTTATTGCTTTCAATTTATAAAATTAAGCCTGCTCCAGACAGGTAATACTGGTAAATATGTTTGCAATCTCTATTTTTTAAAGAATCAGAATGTGTGTTTTGGCACACATTGCTTCCTCAATTCGTAAGGCCAGGTTCCTTCCTTATAATACTTCAGAATCAAGTTGCGATGTGGTGCCCATTAGAACACTGAAGTACTTCTCATTTAAGTCTGCCGAGCCCAGCATACGGTAAAGTTGCCACAACCTCCTCCATCATATTGCCTGTTGACAAAAGGAATAATTACTAGTCGACACAGGTTTGACTTTTAAAAGAATCAATTCCCAAAATACAGAGACACTAACAGTCAAAGAAAAATTTAGACTCCCTTTGAATTCACACATTTTTTTTCAAGCATCTTCCTAAAATACCATCAACTTTGATGAATATTATGATAATAACTGTCCCACACTAAATTCAATAATTATTCTGCTTACTTTCTTTTCTTAACAAAATTACTTTTGTTATCCAAATGCTGATTTTTCAGATACTAGGCAAAGTTGCCTCACCTGATACTCAGATGTCATATTTACAGGTAGTCCTCAACACACAGTAGTTGCTAAGTGAGACAGTTGTTTACTGAGGTTTCCTCCCATTGTACGACCTTTCATTCCACAGTGATTAAGGGAATCACTGCAGTTGTTAAATTAATAATACAGTTGTTAAATGGCTTCCCCATTGACTTTACTTGTCAGAAGGTCACAAAAGACGATCACATTACCCTGGGCCACCGCAACCATCTATAAGTATGAATCAGTTGCCAAGTGTCTAAATTTTGATCACATGGCCATGGGAATGCTGCAATGGTTATAAGTATGAAAAATGGTCAGGTACTTTTTTCAGTGCTGTTGTAATTTCAAACAATCATGAAATGTTATAAGTCAAGGACTACCTGTATAAGGCATTTACTTTTTTTTTATTTTTACCTGCAGAATTCTTGTGAAAATAAAATAATCTCAACACTGAACAAAACAAATTAATGATGTATTTCCTTGGCTTGAAATAAGAAATTTGTAGGGAATGCGACTGTGAAAGTCACGTAAGATACAGGCATTACAGTACTCCAACTTTAACTCTACCTGCAATTATGCAACAATGCAAGCCGATACATTTTACTTTAAAGCATGATTGTCCAACCTATTGGCTTGCCTGGGTTGTACTGAGTGAAGAGGAATTGTCTTGGGCTGCATATAAACTATATAATATAGTTAATGTATATAAATAACAAATTTCCTTTTTTATATATTTTTGTTATCTTGTGAGGCCACATTACTAGCTGCCCAGGGCTGTGGGTTGGACATACCTGCTTTGAAGTGTGAATTATTAAGTCCAGGTAGTTGTAAAACTTCTGTCTAAACCATTCAAATGTATCATTATTTGAGAAGAAAGTCCTTAAGTATTGATCCAGCATGTTAAGGCTCAATGAATCAATAAAAATCTGCTTGTCAGACCAATGCAACCACGGAGAGACTTGTCAATCAGAGTTAGTTATTTCTGCTGCTCTAAAGCCCTACATAGCTTTAAATATCAGAAGTACAGCATGATAAATTTAATGTAACAAACTGGAGTGTAGGGAAATTTTTCCTAGATTTCTTTTCAAATTGGCAAAGTGCTAAAATGCCCGTTCAAAGAAGGGAAAATTTAAGGAAACTTCCTGCAATGCAATGAACACTTGCTATGAATTACATATACAAATGTGATAAATGCTAAATGCATTTATTTGAAGTTGCACATATAAAACACAAGACAGATCATGCTTGCAAGATTTCTCCTCGAGCAGAACAATGTAAGACTCATTTCTATTTTAAATCTTGAGCTCTAGATTTAAAATAGAAATGAGTCTTACACTGTTCTGCTTGAGGAGAAATCTACCTCAAATATTTCAAAGTGCATAACACGGTGTAACTTGGGAAATATTAAGATGGTTTAAAACTGCAAGATTAATTTTATACGCATAGGCCATTGACTTAGGAAAGCTGTACTTTCGATTCTCTGAACGGCCTTTTCATCCGAGAACACACTGTCATAAAACATGATGGAATCATGCTTGAGCATTACAATTTGGTGCACGCTGGCTATAGAAGTGGAAATGCAAATTGAGCAGTCTTATTGCTCGGAGTTATCAGAGGAACAATAGCAAAATAGCAAGATCACCATCAGAGCAAGGTAGTACAGGATTTACTGTACTAAAAGAAGTGTTGAAACAGAACAGACCGATGTGCGATCTCTGAGCAAAGAGAGCTAAAGATGAAATAAATGGCCCTTCTGTTATGTGTATCTGTTTAAAGGCCTACAGAAGAATGTTTAAACAGAAATCAAACAATGAAGTCAGTAAGGCTGGAGACATAATAGGTTTACGCAGATAATCAACACAGATGTCATGAAAAGATTGTTTTCAACATTTTTGCATCCATTTCACATTTATTCTCAACATTTCCCCAGCAGATGACAAGTAAAACAAAGCCACTGCAGCCCTAGTTTAGAACCTCAAGTGAAATAGCTCACTGACAATTTTTGGCTATTTCATACTAAATAAATTGTTTTTCAGAATTCTATTCTCATCACATAAATCAGGGGTCGGCAAACTTTTTGGATCAATTTTGAGAATGAATAATGGATGCTGTGATTGCTACAAGGGCTTCGTCATTTAAAAATACCTGCTTTGGGAGCACAAAAGCTAAAAAAGAGAAACAATTGACTTATGGAATGTTGCGAGACCTAAGAAAAGGCTCCACATGTTTGTCTCTGGCTTTGGAATTCCCAAAATGAATCTACCTCTGAAGATGAAATTAAAATCTATATCTTTCTGAAATTACCAAACTGCTATTGTTCAGACAACAAAGCATTCTAACTCAATGCCTATTGCAGAATCATGACTGTTGTGGATTTCCTACTGGAACACATTCACAACTGAGGGTGCTTGATGCTCCTTGAGCTTGCTTGTTTTCTTGCAGACGTTTCATTATCCAAACTAGGTAACATCATCAATGCGCTGATGACGTTACCTGGTTTGGGTAATGAAATGTACGCAAGAAAATAACCAAGCTCAGAGAACACCAAGGATAGGGGTGGGATTCAATTTTTTTTTACTACTGGTTCTGTGGGCATGGCTTGGTGGGCATGGCAGGGGAAGGACACTGTAAAATCTCCAGTCAGTTGCCAGTTCTCCGAAATACTCAAAATTTCCGCTACCGGTTCTCCAGAACTGGTCAGAACCTGCTGAATACCACCTCTGACCAAGGACCCTTATGTTAACCCTGAGCTACAAATATTCTCCTTTATTGGTGCATTCACAATTCTCTAAGTAGCTATGAACATTCATTGGCTTCAATACCACCGAGTAAGAGAAGCATGTTTGTAGAAAACAATAAGAAATCACTATGAAAGGACATTATTTGCATGCGGAGGGTCCACAGTTCTGTTAAGAAGGCATAAAAGAGGAGGAATTAACAAAAGGATCCCTCTCAGCCAGATGGCTGGGCAAGATGGACCAACTGGCTTGCTTGGTACAAAAGAGCAAAGAAGAAATCAACCATGTTTCTTATTATCAGAAGGACTCTAAAATATTGCATCTGATTCTTTAAACCAGACTGTGGATATGTTCTAAGAAGAGGTCTCGTTTTTCCAGTCAGTTACATCACTTGTTCAAATCTAGGTAAGTAAAGTATGCTGTCAGCATAAGCAAAAGAGGCTCTGTTAAATTTAATTACTGCTGGTCCTAAGCAAAAAAAACCCTATACTGCCAGAAATCAAAGTATCTGGTATGTAGAAGACCTTCCTCTGTGTGGTTTCTAGGCTATGGAATACTCTCTTACCCACTTTCCCCTTGTTTTTTTGTGGAAATTAACCACAGTGCTTTTCCTTGCCAACATTCTCTTCTTTACATTACATTATTTCAATATTCATGTCTTGCTTCCTGCACATGTTGTAAGTTCAAGTTTTAACTTGCACCAATGCTTGTTCTTGGCTGCTTTTTTATGTAATCAGTCAATACATGCTTAGCTTTCTTGTTTTTGGGGGCCAAACTGTCCAATTCTGCTTGTGTCCAGTTAATAATTATAGCAGTATATCATGTGACAGGAATGGACTGGGTATTGACGGCTTTGATGGTGTGTCCAGCATTCAACTTTGGATTATCACTCTTTGGATTATTCTTTATTAATCACATTTTTATCTTATCCATGCTTGATGTTATTCAATTGTAAAATGTGCAGATACTTGTCGACTTCATCTTAATGGTTCCTGATGGTTTGGCCATTCAGCATTTAAATTATGTTACTATTGTAATTTAACCTTAATTCATTGCTACTGTAGAACATTTCTCTTGGCCAAATTCCATTGCTATAAGTGTGCTAAAAATTCTTACGCTATTTGCAACCATCAAACTTGTCTTCTGCTATATAATTATTTTTTCTCTAAATGTTATATGTTTTCATTTACACCAGCTGTTTCTAATCACTTGATGATCCAACTATATGGTCAACCAAACAACTTCTCATAATTAATCCAGACCATAGATAAATTGTTTTTTCACAGTTTGCAATTTTCCAAAACCATTTTCTCAATCAGAGGTTGATTTTTCCTTTTATTTCCTTTCTGTTCTACTAGAAGGATGCTATAATCTTCTTACATTATCTTGAATATGTTTGTGAGTAATTTAAACATTGACACAAGGATGTTATTGGCCTATAGTTTCCTGATGTTATTCCTTTTGTTGGGATTTTTTGACTCAAACAAGTTTTCCCAGTTATTAATCAGTCACTGATGTCTTCTTCATATAAGACTTCAATAAACCGTTTAGCTATAATTGTATGTAAGCTTTAAAATATTTGAGCCAAAAGTCATGCAATGAATCATTTCCAATTTTTAATCCTTTTCACTTGATTTTTACCCATTTCTGCTATTATTAGTACTTCCATTCAATTTTTATTAAATTCATACTCAAATTCTTTTGTCCATTCAGAATGTTTATTATACAGGTATTTCTCGAGTAACGACCACAATTGAGCCCAAAATTTATGTTGCTAAGTGAAACATTTGTTAAGTGAGTTTGTCCCATTTCATTACTTTTCTTGCCACGGTTGTTAAGTGAATCACTGCATTTGTTAAGTTGGTAACATGTTAAGTGAATCTGGATTTCCTGTTGATTTTGCTGATCAGAAGGTTGTAAAATGTGATCATATGACCCAAGGACACTGCAACTGTCATAAATACGAACCAGTTGCTAAGCATCTTAATTTTGACCATGTAACCATGGGGATGCTGTAACTTTCATAAGTGTGAGAAACGGTCATAAGTCACTTTTTTCAGAACCATTGTAGATCTTTCCAAAATTGGATTGTTTCTTTTTTGTTTGATTTTTCCATTTTCAGAATTTCTATGGCCATTTATACTTTTGTACAATTGTGTCTGGTCTCTTAGAAATAGCTGATTTTGTATAAATTGAATGATTTATGCCTCATAGTGGCATAAAGCAGGGGTCGCCAACCTTGTGGACCTCAGGGACCACCAAACTCATTACTTTAAATCCCGGGGACCACCAATGTGAATTTTGACTGATGTGGCTTGCTGATATTGGTGGGAGGGAGAATGAGAGAGAGAGAGAGGGGGAGGGAGAGGGAAGGAGGGAGGGAGGGAGGGAGAGAGGGAGAGAGAGAGAGAGAGAGAGAGATATCTCCGATCTAACTTTGAGGGCTGGTGATTTTCTTTCTCTTTCTCTCTGTTCCTCACACCCCCTCCAAGGCAGCCCCATTCCTAGCCTGCTTTTGAGCTCCTTTCTCAAGCTTCATGCAAGGAAAGCAGCAGAAATCTTTCTTTCTCCCCCCCCAAACTCCGCCATAAATGAGTCCAGTGCAGCAGGAAGCCTTGCAGGGTCCCAAAGACTCGTTTCTGGAGGAGTTTGGGGGAGAGAAAGAAAGGCTTTTGCTGCTTTCCTTGTGTGCAGCCAAAAGCAGAAGGAAGAAGCAGAAGAAGCAACCCAGTGCCCAGGCAAGTTCCCCCTCTGCTCTTTCCCCCCTCCCCTCACTTCCTCGTGTTGTTCCTAATGCAAGCAACGCATGCCTTGTGTTCCCGCGGGCCATGTGGGTGGCGCAGCATTGTGTTCCCCACAACCACTGAACAAGTGATAGTTATGATCAATCCTCATACTTATGACCATTGCAGCATCCCTCTAGTCACATAATCATGGTCCAGATGCTCAGTGCCTGGCTTGCAGTAACAATATTGCAGTGTCCTCCAGTCATGTGATTGTAATTTGTGATCTTTCCAGACAGCATCTAACAAGGAAAGCCAATGGGCAAGCTGGCAGGAAGTTGGATCACTTGAAGTCCTTACTTAATGACCAATGTAATCCTCATTTAGTAACTGCAGCTGAGACTGCTAAGGGGGTGGCCACATGGATTTTCAATATACAACTGTATTGCTTAATGACAAAGTTTCCTGTCCCAATTAGCAACATTAAGCAACATCAAAAGTGAAGATTATCCTATCCTAAATATGCATTCTACCTTAATCTATGCAGCTAGAATACTGTTGGAATACTGGTATAAAATGACTTTTTAATATAGACCAACAATTTGTTGGTTTTGCACAAAACACTGGCAAGCACTAAGTTTAAAAATCAGATAGTTAGACTAGCACCATGGCTCATTGAACAAAGGATCTTACTTAAAAGTAAATTTTAAAAAAAGTAAAATATACACGGGTCTAACAATCTATATTTCACAAAAATGAAATCAATTCAAAATAATTCTGTACTGGGAACAATTTCTGAATGAATGTCATCAATATAAAACACATAGTATAATACTACGGTATTACTGAACTTTTGTATCCTGTGTTGGGAGCAGAATTTTTCAAGAGCAAAAGTTGAAATGTTATTCAGACATTGTACAAAGGAAAATATTAAGTTTCAATTAGGTTTCATTGAGACAACACAATGGTTATATGATTCACTTTATTTTATGTATGATCTATTTTACAGTTCTTTTACAGTATTAAATAATACATTTTCAATGAATGAAAATTGAATTAGATGAGTTATTGATGCAATGTCCAATTTTTTAGAATATACATCGATACGAAAGAACTCTAGAGAAGATGCCTTTTAAATTCTACTCTATTATGTCCCAAAAGAAATAAACCTCATTTAGATTTAATTATGTTTTTTTTTTAATCTCATAACAGGTTTAGGAACCAAACCTCTCTGCCTCTGCTGATTTTATGTGAAGATTAAAATCAAACTAAATGTAGTGATGTTTCACAGCACATAAATGGAACAAAAATATGCTATTAGGCCAGCCTGTAATTCTGAACAGCTGCTTAATTAAATCTTATATATAAATTGCCTAATAATAATTCTTCCTAGAAGACCACCTAGGTAATTTTTCAGTTATTTTTCACTCTCGTTTTATCAACTATTTTGTATTAATCTAAAATTGAATCTGAAGTACAGTGTAATTCTATTTTATACAATAATAGTCCTATAATTAAGGAGAATTCCTCTCTTCTATGGAAGGGAGAAAGATGACAAGTTAAATGTTGAAACTATTTTAATATGACATTTTAGGTTCCCTTAGCCATTCCTGTAACTTACTTAATAAGATGTTGAGAGAAGTCTAATAATTGCTACCCAGTGCTGAGGTGAAATATGATTGAAAAACACCACATTCTTATGTATACATGAGATCATTTAAGAAAGATTACGCCTTGGCACCTGATTCATTCTTGTAATGTAATAAATACATTGCAATTTTTAGAGAAAGAAACAATTTGTACAGGGTCATGGTAAGATCTTACCATGTGAAGGAAACAAAGGTTTGAAAAACTTTTTTCTAACTGTAGGAACATTCATGTTAAAATTGGTGCTATATTTATAAGTACATTTTATAGTATAATCCATACAGGACTGCTGAGAAGTTCACAGGCTCGCTTTTAGAAAAGTTTATATAAGATTAACAATTACATCTGAAATTGCTTTGGCCAATTGTCTGATTTTTGTCCTTCCATCCCCTTTTGTCTCCTTAACTGCAATTCCTTCTGCCACCTAGCATTCTCTAGCCAAAGTCAGGACAAAGAATTATGTAACTTGTAGTTACAATAAGGCAAATAATGCTTTATATAATTTTTTTTCAATCCAGTTGTAGGATTTTAATGGTTGAAAGGAGAAAAACATCTATAAAGCAGTAAGCTGCGGTTACTGTTGTGACTGAGGCTTTAAGAGTTTGCTGTGCATTACCAAAAGTAGTAAGCCTTGAGTCTGTAACTCATTCAACTGTCTGAATTTTTTTGAAAGAGCATGTTGTATGGCTACAGAATCTAAACAGAGTATGGTGAAAGCTTTTGTTTGCCTAGCAGTGTAGCATTTTAAGTGCAATAAATCAAGAAATGCTTAAAATAGTGAATCCTCTGGTACAGAGCGGCTCCTATTTTCAGATCTGGAAAATGTAATCTAAAAATTGTGAATATAACATGAAAATGCATGGAGGCAAATATGCTTGCTGCAATATGGATAAATTGACTTATAAGGTGATTGGAGACTTTATGCACAGCTTGCTGTTCAAACTCTGCAAATGAAGCAGTGTTATTTGCATCCAAGCAATTCAGTTAATTCAGTAAACCATTGTTCAGTTAACTATAGTTGAGTTACTTGTGGAAACAAAGCTATTATAAATTGCTTAGAAATTGGGCAACAGCTGGCTATCTTGCTATGTATGTTATTATTTAACATTAGTGAAAAGTTTGTAACTTTTAATTTTATCCAGAATAAACTGGATCATAAAAAAATTAACTCAGAGTCAAATCAATATTTTTAATACAGGAATAAAAATGATTAATATAGAAGGGCTAATCATTTCTCACTTAGATTAGAATGTGGCTCTAAATTAAAACAACCCTTATTATTTCAAATCTGCAATTGTTTTTCTATCTAATGTTTAAATAATAGCATATGTTGATATCTAGTTGATGTTTTTTATTATTCTGCCAAATCAATCTTCTGCATACTGTTCTCAGTATCACATAGCCGATGTATGCAGTGAGCTCAAACTATCTATAGTCTAGAATACATAATTGTTTATAAAGTCAAAAGAAAGTCACAGTTCTTTGTACAAACACAATATAAGCAGAAAGAGAAGTGGTAAGATTGCAAAGATTATCATATCTGATATTGGGACCGACTGCAAAAGGACCCACCCAACTTTGGGCCACACTAATAATATTCAACCCAATTCAATGCTTTGATTTTGAGGGACATTTGGGAGAAAATAAGTTCTGTTTCATAAAAGGTCTAGCATGGAAAAATATAAATGCCTGTAATACATTTTTTATGTATTGTTTATGTAAACTAGACAATTATAATGTGATTAAATATATCAAACATCATAGAAATCAATGAAAAGATTTCAAGTTATGCTCTTTTAAATGCTTATTTAATGCAAGTGCAAATATCAGAAGTAAATGTTCTTGCTGAATAAAATAAAGGCATAAATGATTAAATCATGAGTTTTGCTTATAAAGTAAATTTACCATTCCAAGCAAAGCTGCAAACACTGTTCATAATATATGGTCAGATAGATGAGATACTGGGCAACATTAAGTTACATTGAGAATTGGGAAACTAAAGATGAGTCCTTCAATCTCATGGCCGCAATGCTTGATTGGAGCAGCCATTGATAGTCTGACAGCAAGAGTTTCTCTGATTTGAAACAGATATGTTGTTGATAAAACCCAAAACCAAAGCATTTTTGGCTTTTGATGTTATATTTTGTCAAGCAATGGATTTTTAGAGAACCAGAGTGAGAACAGGCCTTCTCAAAACCAGAATCAAAACACTGAATTCATATCTGTTGGCTTCATTGTGGGAAAATGAAAGAATTACTATCCAGTTCTATAGGTGGTCTGGGTTTCAAGAAAACCCAACACATGCCTCTAGTACGGAAGTAGGACTATTCCATTAATTTTGCCAGCTTCTTTTGATTCCTCCTTTCTCCAAAATTTCCATTTAAACTGATTATTCCAGAAAAATTGAAGCTTTCAGAAATAGTGCGTAAGCCAGTCATTTTCTTTTTTTCTCTTTGCATTGCATCTTTTAGATACTAGGTCTGATGGCAGGGATAGTAATTGGCATTGTTTTCAGGTAGGAATAAGTTAAAATCAGAGGTGTTATTTGGCAGGTTCTGACCAGTTCTGAAGAACCAGTAGTAGAAATTTTGAGTAGTTTGGAGAACTGGCAAATACCACTTCTGATTGGCCCCGCCCCATCTATTGTCTGCCTCCCGAGTCCCAGATGATTGTCTGGGTCTTCTTTTGTTCCCCTGCAAAGGAGAACTGAGCTGGAAAGCAGGTTAGTGGGGTGGGGAGGGACCGGGATTTTGCAGTAACCTTCTCCCAGGAGTGGGGTGGGAATGGAGATTTTGCAGTGTCCTTCTCCGACCACGCCCACCAAGCCACACCATGCCCACCAAGCCATGCCCAGAACCAATAGTAAAAATATTTGAATCCCACTGGTTAAAATAGCTTTAAGCTAAGCAATAAAAATAAATAGCATGCACATTTTATCTTTATGCAGTATGTGCTCTTCCTGTCCTACTTATTCATGAGTTGCAAGTGATCATACGGAAGCCAGAGGTGATTAAACTGGCATTACCTATACAATCTGTATTTTAAAAATGCTGTCAAGGGAACCAAACAGCAGTATTCACGCTATCCCTGATGTCCTGCCTTTGCACAATAGTTTTTGTTGTTGTTGTTTTAATTCTTGCTTCTTTTCTTCTATATCTTTTCCAGTCTCTTATTTGGATGTACTTCAGAATCTTGGCAAGAAGATAGGAAAAAAATGATAAGTATTTCAAATAATTAAATGAATCTTGCAGTTAGTCATTTGCCAGCGCACAGGGAATAATAATAATTCCTTTCAGATGAAACGCTAACCAGATGCTCTAATCAAGCAACTGTGTATATGTGGGTGTGTACAAACATGTACGCTTGCAACTTTTCCTGTACTTATTTATACAGTATGTGAGGAAATATGTGACAAATGACATTTAATCATGAAACAGATTTCCTAGTATTAAGCTACTATGATTAATTGTTACAATCTGTTCAATTACCAAACAAAAGTCCACATAGATGACAACTCTTAGATATTCCAAGTCATTGCACACAACTCTCATGAGCTGATGTGAAAGCATTGTTAAAGTGCTGAAAACTCAGCTCTCAATACATTCTCAATTTACGGATTAAATCTCAGGTTTTAATTTAATACAAAAATTTGCTACTTGCTTTTTAAAATATCAGTAGCACCAAAACGGGTTATATTACCATATTGGGAGTGGGCTCCAAATTCTCAGTTTTTCGTGATAAGGTAAGCGTGGTGAGTAAAATACAAAATGCAAAGCATAAAAAATATGGTCCTGCCAGAGTTAGGGCTTCAGGGAAAAAAAGAAAACTTCTGAAAGATAGGCTTTAGGATTCCAAATTTAGGAAGGCCTGCATTTCTACCTTTAAGATTCAAATATTTTCACTTTCTGCACCCTCATACCAAAATGCAAAGTAACCACCACCTTTGGAATAAGAGACTATGAGAGAATCTTCTTGTCACATCTATGCTAAGGTTGGAAGAATTAAAAATAGGTCTGACTAAGGAATAAAGACAGGCCTAATTAATCTAATGACTACCCAGGTTTAAGAATAGTTAGAAGCTCAGTAGAGGAAGTCCTCAACTGAGGACCATTCATTTAATGCTAGAAAAAAAAAGAATGTTATGATTGGTCCTCCTACTTATTACCACTTTGGTATTCCTGCTGTCATGTGATCAAAATTTGGGTACTTGGCAACTGACATGTAGTTACAAGGTTGCAATATCAATTTTGCAATCTTCCCAGAGGCATTCTGACAAACAAAAGCAATGGGGAAGCCAGATTTGTTTCATGCCAGTGTGATTTGCTTAACAACTGCAACAACAACAAAAAGATTATAAAAGTAGGCACTACTCACTTAAAGGCAGAATTGCTTACCAATGGAAGTTCTAATTGTAATAATAAGTTGAGGACTATGTATACAATACTGTGTAGCACTTTTGTTTTTCTACATTTTAATTTCAAGGTATGCAACTAATAATATAAAAAGATTCTAGATCTTTAGAGAGACGTTGTGTGACCAACTGTTAGATTAAAACTGGATTCTCACAAGATTGCAATATTTCATCTACTTTGATATATATCTAAACTGGTATTACTTTATCAACATATATAGTGTTTTATGGTAGGGATTACTATTGTAGATCTATAAACGTAATACATAATCAAACATTTCTTTCACTATATGCCAAGAACCCAATTCCTTCTAATAATTAACTATTTAAAGAATCTCCCAAGTTGACTGGAGTCACTTCAAACCAAAACACTCACTTCTAGCTTCACCCTTATTTCCCAAAATGTCTCTCACCCAAAGGTACTCCAAATAAAAGATGCTAGCAGTCTGCCATATAAAGTCTCCTGGATGATCTATTATTAAAGAAAGTATCTGGGAAATAAATTACAGGATTGTATCTAGACTAGGATAGATTGGCTGCAAGAAATATAGTTGTGTGGGGCAAGGATGGGTGAGGTAGAACACACAGAGCAAAAAATTATTGAGAGATGAGTAAACAGGGAGAAAATAGGTAGAACAAATGGGGAATGGAGAAAAAAATCATGTGTAAATAAAAATATTTATATAAATGTAGAGAAAAGAAATATATCAAATTTATCATTACCATAATCCCATACAAAAGTTAGTTTTGCATGGTATGAGGGATACTTTTCCACAATTCTTAATTTGCCTATATCCTAGAAGCAGGATATAATACTGCCTGATATACACTGTATTTAGGGAATGTGCTATGCTATATCCTATGCTATATTGTAAGAAAAAGGGATGAAGCAAATATTGTTATGTAGTCTCAACTTTACAATGTCATGCCTACTAAATCCTAAGTAGATTTTTTTTGATAAACAGAAAATCTATGTTTCAATACAAAAACACAAAATACAATTAGTATTTTGTAATAACTGCAAGTTATCAGTAATAACAAATAAATAAAAACACAAATTTAAGGCAAATGAAAGATTTAAGTTCTACAAAAGTGTTGGTTCTATCAGTCAACTTTTAATTCTATGTATTTTGGATTTCTCTCTTTTCCTTCAACTAAGTGGCAGATAAAAGCATATAATCTAAAATCATTCAATGCTGTAATTTGATTCTTTTTTGCTTTCTATTTTTCACTGTTAAAATAAATGGAAGTAATAACAAAATCTTAAAATAATTTTCCAAGATATAGATGCAGCATTTTGGGTATTTTTTTTGGAAAAGAATTCTAGGGTTGAGTTTGTAAAAATGACATATGAATAATAAATGTTAAGGAAAGTCAGTGACAATATACCTATGGGTGTTAGGGTTTTCCAAAAAATTGCCCATGAATCTCTAAAAAATAAAATATTTTTAAATGGCTAATGGAAAGGATAGTAAAAATTTAGTATTCCTGTATAAGATCCTAGGGTGATATCATTTGCGCAAGATATAGGAAACTAGTGAGGTCTAGATTAAGGAAAATTGCCATACTATTATATCTGATAGCCAAATTTATCAAACTACATAGGACAGGGGTGTCAAACTAATTTTCTTGGAGGGCTGGATCAGCATTGTACATGTCCTCCATGGGCTGGCTGGTGGGGGGGACACGGGACGGATGGCCTCCTCCAGAACCCTGCTGGCCAAAATGGGGCATGGGGGTGCACGGATGGCTCCCGCACACCCTGTTTTGGCCAGCAGTGTGTTGCAGGAGGCTGTCCAGGCCAAAAATGGGCTGCAGGGGCACCACCTGCACACACACCTGGTCCATTTTCACTAGCAGAGGCATCATGGGCTGGTCCTTTGCTATTCAGGCTGGTCTCATGGGCTGGATCTAAGAACCCTCTAGTCCTGATCCGGCCCACAGACCTTGAGTTTGACACCCCCGACTTAGGATATTAAAACAGAAAGAAAATTAAAGAAACCTCCAAACGAATTTCCAAAACAGGTAAATGTACCACTAAATGGTAATTTTAGTGTAACGAAAGGACCTACTATTAATGTGCATTAGCACAAAGAAATTGAGCTTTTTACATTAATTGAAACTAAACTGATCAGGAATAATTGGTAGTAATTGATTAGGAGAAACCATGGATGATGGACAATTCAGTGAAAATAAACATCCAGTGTGTACCCATATAAAACAAAATATATATGTACATTCCATGCTATTAGGAAATAACAATTGGAAATAACAGTTTAATAGTAACAGTTACAATAATTGAAATTGAACTTGGAGTACTGTATGCATCTGAAAAGAATTTTAAGTGCTGGGAAAAGTGCAAGTAAAAAAAAGGAACTTAAAATATTAGCAGAGGAACAGAAGGAATTTGTCTACAAGGAAATTAGTGTGTGAAGTTTTTTAGATTGGAATAAGAGTGGGTAAGGGAAGATAACAAAAGGATATAAGCTGACACATAATATAGATTGTATAGAGTTAGAACTAGTCACTCATCAAACACAATGAAGGACATTCAGGACCAATAAAGTACTTGATTGTACAATACAATTAAATTGTGGATCTCTTTGATGCTGTGGTGTGGTCCATTTTAAAATAGCTTTAAAAAGAAGTTGGACAAATTTGTGGAAGATCAGATTATCATTGGCTGATCATTTGCTCCAGAATCACAGAAATCAAAACTAGTTACTAAAAAGGCACAACATGAGGTTATTATCCTACTGGCCATGTAAAGTTCCTGAAGTTATCTGGTTTATTATTCACAAAATGCTTAATTACTTGGGTACTGGAAAAAGTGCAACAAAAGTGTAACAAAGATGATTGAGGGCTTGCAAAACATATAAAGAACAGTTGCAGGAACTGAGTATGTCTAATCTAGTGAAAAGGACTTGGGATGACATGATAGCAGTATTCCAGTGTTTGAAAGGCTGCCACAAAGAAGAGGGTATCAACCTGTTTTCCAAAGCACCAGAAAGCAAGACAAGAAACAATGGATTGAAACTAATCAAGGAGAGAAGCAATCTAGAATTGAGGAGAAATTTCCTAACATTAAGAACAATTAATCGGTGGAGTGGCTTGCCTTCAGAAATTGTGGGTCCATCACTGGACTCTCCATCACTAGAGGTTTTAAGAGATTGGACAGCCACTTGTCTGGAATGGTATAGGGTTTCCTGATTGAACAAGGGGTTGGAGTAGATGATCGCCAACTCTGTTATTCTGTTGTTATTATTAAGCCATCAGCCAGATCTAGAAGATCCCCTTGTATGTTTTTATGTAAAGAGGGAAGATGTTCCTGTACTGCCTGAGAAAGTTTGTCCAAAACATCTAGAGGACACTACACTGAAAAAGATGAAGGGCAACGGAGAACTTAGTGTGACATGATTGGATTAGTACCTCGAGCAACCTAACCTTCCCTAACCTACCCTTAATTTGAGGAAGATTAGGGCTATTAGATTTGAATTGCAAAAATCCAAATGACACTTAAGATCTGCAAAGAATTTGGGGTTTTGCTGTCTAGTAGCATCTGATAGGCTGTTCCAAAGTATGCCATATCTACATTTAAGATACAAACAACATATTCTGAATTGTACTTACAAAAACCTCATATTATTATTAAGCCAGTGTTCAGGAAACCTGCTTAGTCTATAAGGTGAAATGAAGCAGGAATATCAATTGGTAGGCCTTCTACATGCATATCATAAGCTTCATAAAGCTTTTAAAGCAACACTATTCCGTTGTGCACTTAGCGAGAATGTTTATTTGTCATGAGAATCTGAAGAATTTCTATTGTTTGTCTTGCTTTTATTCTGCATTTTTAGTCTTCTCGTATGTCTATGGATAGGGGCAGGTTATGAAAAACTAAAATAAATAATCAAGGCAAACAAGCAAGCTTACATGTTTTAACTGTCAAAAATCAGCAACAACCATGCTGTTTGGAAATTCAGGAAGCTGAAGCCTGTGTATTTGCAAGATGCTCATATTGGCAAAAGACTAGTTTTGGAAACATCAGGTACCTAATGCACATCCTTTTAGAAAATGGCAAATATTTGGTACCTTAAAAATACCACTACGATAAACCGCTATGTTGAAAGCTTCACCCAACTCAATGGGAGTTACTTCCAAAGAAATAACCTACAACAAAAATATTGTGCCATGGGAATTTATAACATTCAACATTGCTGAAATGGCGGTGGCAGATCAATTCCAATAGATTCTATATGGATAGAATTGGATATTGGTTGGAGACAGAATTGGTTGTTTCAAGTCATTCGGGATTTGGATGGGGAAAGTGTACCTCTCCTGGTCTCTTTAGACATTTCATCAGCTTTTGATGTCATCTATAATAATATATTGTTGGAATGGCTTCTGAGGTTGGAGAATGGATGCATTGGTTTTAGGCAGCTGAAGTAGGGAACAAAGGTTGGCTTCATGGGCCTATTTTGCAGAATTCCAAGGATCAATCTTCTATCTCCTGTTTTTAGCATCTATTATGAAGCCATTAAATGTGGTCATCTGAGTTTAGTATGGGGTATAATTGTTATGCTGATAATACCTAGCTGCACATTGCTACCCTGTAGGACAGATGCAGCCAACATCTTGTTCCAGTATCTGGTGGGTATCAAAGTCTATATGTGAAATAGGTTGAAACTAAGACAGCAGTACTATTTGTTCACTGTTCAATATTGATGGACTTATGGATAGGTATGTACTTCCCCTGAAAGAGAGGTTTAGGATCTGGGAATCCTTCTGTGGCTAGTACAACATATGGAAGCTGTTGCTAGCCATTTCAATTGATGCACCAGCACTGGTCTTATCTAGTGCTTAGAGAATTTCATTTAATCATGCCATTTATTAAGAATACAAAGTTTCAGATGTTACATTATCTACATTTCAGGGGAAAAGGCAGAACTACCCCATTTTTCTCTTAAGAATTTATCTTAACATTATAGTGATTAATTAGCAGAATCAAAGAGGATGAGTATTGAGTTAATACTCATTTTTTCAGGTGAATATTAGTGGTGACAAAAATATTCCTTAGAATATGGTTAGCATTTCATGGTTAGTTATTTGTATATCAGTTTGTATTACATATTGAAATGGTTAATTTATAGCTGTAGTTATGTTTATCAGGAATCAGCAATGCTGCACCTTACATTATATTTAAAAGATATGTATCTTTTTAAAAAATGGCCAAAATATTGCAAGATAACCAACTCCTTAAAGTCTCCTTATATGAGACTTCATGAGATTTGAGAAACACTCGCATTTTTTTATATTTTGGATTTCTTGAGGAAAATTTCATAGGATTTCACCTATTTAGAATTTGATTTTTTTTCTGTTTTGCAATTGTGCAATCATTGAAGATTGCATAGTAGAACCTACAATGAGTACGGACATCTACATGGGTAAAAGGACAACCTATCTTTGATGTCATCATGCATATGCCACAACTTAGATATCTGCATAAAAGGTTGAGACACAAATACGTAAGGATGTCATTTATGTGATGTCACTGCCCATGTGTCTTCATTTTGATAAGCTTGCTGTAGATGTCACTCACCATCAGAAAATGTTGCTGATCCAATATATATGTATGCATTTCTAAGTCCTCTGTCAACCATAGATCAGATAATTCTAGAGCAAGAATATTGGAGTCAGCTGAAATAGTAGAGAAGAGCTGTAAAACCAATGCATTATGACAGTTTCCAGACTCAGCTCCTGGCAGATTTTGAAAAAGTTCTGACTGAAGTCCTGAAAAGCTCATGTCAATGAGCATAAACAATACTGGATTCACATATAAGCACAACCATGATTTATTGGATAAGTCATGACTGGATTGAATTAATGTATAATGGCTACTTCATTTCATATATTAATCCAAAATCAAATAATATAATGGCTTACTGTAATGTGTTAATCCAGCCACTCTAAAGTCACTTCCGATGTTTCTCTGCTCTAGGTCAGAATCTGAATTGGTTAATATGTATTTTCTTTCTTACAATGAACCATTATTGTTATTATATATGGCAGGAGAGAATCCCCTGTTTTTCAGAAGTGGCTTTTCAGAAACAGGAAATTTCTAATGCAGAGCAACAGAACGTTGCTTTGAATTATTGGGACCTAGCTATGTGGAGGCTTACAAAATACATTATAGAAGTACTTTCATTATGTTTATGAATTGAAGGGGGGAAAAATGCCAATCTTGTGAAGTGGTAGTCAGTTCAGTGACTGCATCAGCTTACTTGCATGCAGAGGCACAATAAGAAACAACAAGTTCAGTTATTTGTAAAGACAGTTTTATTAGAAGTGATTTGACTAGAAATATAGCTAATGAGTGTAAAGGCCAACGTTATTAGCCAAAATTGACAGGTATAGAGCAAAGATTTAAGAGATGAGGAACATCCATGCTCCATGACTAATGTCATGATCATCCAAGAGATGTGCAAATGAAGGACTTCATATCAATCAAGCAAAATAAAATTTCCAAGCATCCCAAAAGCCTATTTTTTTCAGAATCATTTGAAAATATACATCACGTAGACAACAGCTAATATGGTACACAGAGGTTGCTGAAGAAGCGACACTTCTATGCTATGGTGGCTAAGGAATTGGGGGAGTTGAAGTCCACAAGTCTTAAAAGTTGCCAAGTTTGGAGACTTCTGGTTTAGGTCATAACTATCTAACTTGCCTTCATATACTTTAAAAATCTGTACAAATCTGCTCCCACTTTCAGAGGTTTGTCTATTAAATAGGTAGGAGGCAAAATTTTGCTGTTTCTCCCAGGTTATAAACTGTACTCTCTTGGACATGAATTTGCCTTTAGGAAATCTGCAAATATGCCTTTCATTTGCTTAGCCTTTGATAGTGAAAATTATATTATTCATGTTTTCATTTACATTTTTACTCATTGTCTGTATTCTGCATTTGTGTGTACCTGTATTGTTTCAAATTGTAAATGCTTCGAGCGTTTCCCAAAGGTGCTTTTCAAAAGCCCAGCTAAGCTTTCTTGAAGTGGACAAGAAAGTCCAGTTGCCTTTTGAAAAGCACCCTTGGGACAACCACGACCTGGATGAACGAGAATCTCCACCAATTGAGTGTTTATTCAAACAGAAAAATCAGCACATAGAATAAATAAGAAAAAAAGTGATTGCAGCATACAGAAGAAAAATCCCTTGGTATAAGTAGAAAGTGTTCTCATTTGCATAAGGAAAAATCTCTGGTTTTCACCGATCTCCTTTCTCATTTGGTCTTTCTGGGTCTAGGTAACAGCAGCAGGCAAGACGCAGAAAAACCTTGTCATTCAAGTGGAAGGAATTGCAGTTGTGCTTTCATCTGTACAATTTGGGGAGGAAAAATAAAAGCTTTCATTTTTGTTGTTTGTTGCACTGGCAGCTACCACAGGGTACAGCCTTTGGTTCTACCACAGTGTCTTCTCTATTTTTAGAGGGTTGATTGACCACGCCACATATTAAATGAATATTTAAATAAAAATAGTACCCTACATCTAAGATGTGGACCATTAGAAATTTTATAAATGTTTTATGGATTGGGCCATAAAGAATTACTGTAATAAACTATCATCTTTTATCAAAGGCTATTTAGCATATGAGACCTGAATAGCAATTAACAAGACAACTTCAATATAAACTTCTCAGTCTTTAATGCTACCAAATGTAATTTTAAAAACCTGTCATCCATCTGCAATCAGATGTTTATCTACATGAGGTGGTGTGAATGTAGAAAAATCACGGCATGATTAAAATTCTGATACTTTTTTAAACTAGAAAATGTGATCTATTGCATAACATAACAACATGACATTTTTAGGTCATCAGATTGGTTAATATTAAGAGTTGCTTGCATGAGGTACTGGGGGAAGGTCTGATGAGAACTCCTATTTGGAAGTTCTTAAGCCAGTCACACCTGTTCCTGGCTTTGCACAGCTACTGCTGCTTTTTAATTACAGGAAAGATACATTTAGTTTAAGACAATGCATTCATTCCCCACTGAAGTACCTTTTTGTTTCTGAATTCAAAGTGTTGAACAATGACACCTAAGAGGATTTTGCAAGTGATAAACATTTTAAGTCTATTTTAATTAAAATTGTATATATATATTTAAATATCACCCATCATCTATTTTTCTAAAATTTAAATATTTTCCCCTTTGGTTATAATTTTTTTAAAGTTTTCTTTCCTGTTTTTTTTTTTTTATTTACAACAGCAAAGTGAACTGTAGTTCCTCAGACAGAATATTTAATGTAAACACGAGAGACACTTATCGATAAACTTTACAGTCACTATATTTCAAATGCAATTTAGCACTGTGAAATTGCTTCTGAGATAGCTTGAGGTCATATTGGAAAATATTTCTCCTAATGTATAAGAGAAGACAGCTTAATGGCAAATTTAAATGGATTATAATACAAAGTTCTGTTCAGAGGAGTGAAAGGGCAAACAGAATTGAATGAATGTCTTGGCTGCTGAGAAAGTTTTTCTTTCAAGATTTTCACACGAAGAACAAAACAAAATTAAATCCCCCACACACTTTTCTTAAACCAAATTCTGTACAGGTTTCTTCACATTTTTTGATTAGTCTTTGTTATAAAAATATTGTTGGGATTTGGTTGTAAGGATCAACCTAGAATCTGGGAAACCATGAGCTCTAGTTCTTAGCTATGAAAGGCAGCCAGATGATCTTGAGCCAGTCATTCTTGCCTCAGTCCAACCCACCTCACAGGGCTGTTGTTGTAGGGAAAATAAGAGGAGGAAAGTGTATTGGATATATTTGCACCTTATTTGTAAAAATCATAGAGATATAAATATGTTTGCATATGAGGGATCCTTGGTGCTCTCCAAGCTTGCTTGTTTTCTGGCAGACATTTCATTACCCATTGCTAGAACTCACGATGTTACCTAGTTAGGGTAATGAAATGTCTGCCAGAAAACAAGCAAGCTTGGAGAATACTAGGGACCCCTCCTTTCAACCCTGAGCTACAGATATTCTCCTTGATTGATGTTTTTATATTTCTGATTCTGCTTACTGGCAAAAAAATGTTTTTTCAGTGCTGTGGAAAGTATTTGCAAAAAGAACTGTTCCTTTAAGTCAGCTTTAATTATGATATGTAGGGCAATGGTCTAGAATAGATATTTGGCTAAACATAGGCAGTTTTCTGAGCCTACTTAACACAGAGAAACAAACATTCACTGATATCTTGGAAATGAGTCCAAAGCTGTGTATTGTGAAGGGATGGAGCTTGCACTTACAATTCAAAGCATAGTAATTTTCTAGAGCCATTTCTTTACGAAGTTATATTTACATTAACTTACATTACATTAAGGTCTGTGTAAGCATTACTAGATACCTTTTGCTGATAAAAATGAATAAATATATATAAAAGATATAAAATATATTGTTTCCTTCAAAACTGAGATAAATACTGAGGTGATCAAGTGCCTGTTAACTTAAAAACAAAACACAGTTATCAAAAATAAAGCAATGCTTTCAGCATTCTTGGATACATACTGTATTTGGATGTGAAGTATTCAAAAAGAAAAATCTATAAAATAACCTCAGGGTCTCCAAGACCTATTGAAAGCTGAGAAGCAGAGCTTAAAAACATTCACTGACCGGAGAAAAAGCACTTAGTAGTTCACTATAAAACAAAGTTTGCTGCCATCCTTCATTTGTACTGTAGCATAAGAGAACTTATACACATACTGTCATTGCAACAATAAAAAAATCTTGCATATTTTTATTGATTTCTTTGTGTAAATAGTTCAGCTAGGTGGGGGTAAAATAATATCTAAAGGAACAAGGTTAGGCAGACAAAGTATTTAGTTGCATAAGTATGCAAAATGTGTACTGGTATTGACTGAAAATAATATAGCTGTACTGGGGCTTTGTAGAAAAGTATCAGTCTTCAAATTAAAAGGTCATTAAAAATTTAGCAAGGATTTACACTCTTTAACCTACCAAAAATAGGGTTTTTTTTAAAAGAGGAACCGATTGGGGATTGGGAAGATAAATACTTGATTGGCTCAGCTTCTAATATGGGGAGAAAAGGAAGTAAAGTGAGGTAAACCCCCATAAGATGCTTCAAAAGGAAAAATTGTGTTTCTCTCTCATTCTTTGCCTGATAGCAAGTTAGAATAACTACAAAGTTGGTTGTTCCAGATTAACTGAAGCTTCAAATGGGATCATTCCATTTACAGTGAGAATACAATGAAAATGTAGTCTTTCTTAAAATAAACACAGAGAAAAACATGACCATCTGTATGGTATAAATAACCATACCATTTCTACTTAAATTCAGGTAGTTTGACACTCAAATGCTTTGGAGGCAGAACTGACAACCCTTCAAATTAACTTCTGGATATTGAGAGAGCATGGCTTCTGCTAAATGAAGAAAATCTGCACAAGGATTTATAGTTTTCTAATTTATTCATTATGAAAAGTTATTTTTAAAGCTTCAAGCAGGGTGTGTGCAGAAATTATTTATTTTTAGATCATGCCTTTGGAAAAAAGATAAAGACTCTAGGCTTGTGAAGCTTCTGTAAACTCTGATGTTACAAAATCTCAAGCAACTGAGTTTACTTTTCAAGAAGTTGAAGCCAAGATTACTGGGTGTGGAAAAAAAATCTATGAAGATGTGGAAAAGGAAATGAAGAATGAAAGAAACAACTATGAAAATAAAGTGAAGATTTTAAACCAAATCTTAAGGAAAATTGACATGGACTAGAGAAAATAACAATAAAGGAATAAGTCCAAATTTAAAATGTATATTCCTCAACAGTAATAAAGCCTTTGTATCTTTAGTATTCTCTAAATGGCTTCAAACCTCCTTTGCCTGAGCATTTGTAAGGCTTTTTATACCTCTAAATACGAATCAGTAACAAACCCATATTTTTATGCACAGGCACATTCATGCGTACTAAAATGCATGTTACTGTTTGTCATTTTTCCTCAGTAGAGATGGGTCTTAATTTATATCTGGATATGAACATTTGGAAAATCCAAGACACTAAACTAGATGAAGATGCTGAAAAACCTTCCTGAGAGAAGGTAATGGATATATTTCATTTCCCTAACTAAAGCCCATGTCACACTGCACCAACGGATGCAAAGAGGATGTAAAACGGACAAAAAAGCTTGCCATCCGTTGGTTAACGCGATGTACTCACTGCCTCCGTTTTGCTTCCTCTCTATCCATCCAGCATCCGTTTATTGACGTTTCATCCGCTCAGAAAGTTTTGGGCTGCCTAAAACTTTTGCGCGGAAAATGTATCCAATGCATCCGTTCTGCATCCTCTAGGCATACGGGGGACATCCGTTCTGCATCCATTACGCATCTGCTATATCCGCTGCGCATCCGCACAACTAAAATCCGTTCCAGCGGTAAACGGATGAAGGGAGGAAGCAGAACAGACGCGCAGCGTTAGTAGCACGGATGGAGAAAGGATGAAAGCGGATGCAGTTCATCCGGTCTGCATCAGCTCTGCATCCTCTACGCATCCGCTCTGCATCCTCTACGCATTCGCTCTGCATCCTCTACGCATCTGCTCTGCATCCTCTACGCATCCTCTATACATCCGCTCTGCATCCTCTATACATCCGCTCTGTGTCCTCCCCACGTCCGTTCCTTTCCGTGTTATCCGCTCTGCTTATGCAAATTTTTGCCCCTTTTGAGAGCGAATAACGGATCGAACATTTTGCTCGTCCGTTGTGTCCTTTTTGCATCCGTTGGGCAGTGTGACATGGGCTTAACATCATCAGTGCTAGTAAAGAGTCTGTTTACTGTCAAGTTTATATTCTGATGTCTTGCTTGTCTGTGTGGATGGGGGCGGTCTTAGGGATTCTTTGGTTGTGCTGTTTACTCATGGCTCTATGGCAATTTCTTAATTGGGTATTGCTTACTTGATTGTTGGTCTGAAGTTGACCTTGGAGTTAATCTATGCTGATCTGAGTGCTGATTCCTGGTGGAGAAATGCTGGAATCTTTTCCTGTTTGGGGCTGGTTGAGTGTCTATTTTACATAATCTGCAAATGTTATTAATGTCTTTGTGTTTTATTGATGGCTGATTTGTCAGACTGCCCGGCTTCTAGAAATTCCCTGGCATTTTTGGACTTGGACTGGTCTAGGATTTTCACATTTTCCCAATTGAAACAATGGTTAAATCTGTCTTATATGTTGTAAAATTAAAGAAGTTTTGTTGTGTCTTTTGACTGCCAGTTGGTGTTCATGGATATGTTTGATTGTCTTCTGCCTGATTGTCCTACACAGTGGTTGTTGCAGTTCTTACATTGTATGCTGTAGATCAGTGGTCCCCAACCTTTTTTGTACCAGGGACCAGTTTAACGCAGAAACACTTTTTCAAGGACCGGCAAAATCAATTCTTCCCCAATAGTAAAGGGCTTCTTTACTATTTCTTTACTAAATAATATTTATATATATATATATATATATTAATCACAATTATTAGTTCTTTGCAGCCCGGTACAAAATGATCCACGGATCGGTACCAGTCCGGGGCCCGGTGGTTGGGGACCCCTGCTGTAGATGACACCTATTTTTTCTTCGGAAATTGCTGGATCTTTTGATTTCCTTAAAATGTATGAAGGGATTTAGCTGGCTTGTGTGCTATGCTGATTCTATGTGGTTGTAGTAGTTTATTGTGGTTTCTGATATATTCTTTACTGGCTTGATACCCATGCTTCGCTACGAAACTATGTGGTCGGGCTTAGTTTTTAGGGAGGAAAATAAGGGGAAAAATTGTGCCTTTGCCTATCAGCATTCATCAGTATTCATCTGGCTAGCGTCCTGTCAGCGTGTGAGAGAGTTGAGGGTTGTTTGGAAAGTAAAACAGTATTTTCTGTGTGAGCAAGGAGACAGCAAGGAGCCTGGGTGTGGCTTAGGTCAACTGTTCTGTACTAAAGCTGCCTGGTGCTGTGAAATTGAAACTCCTCTCCTCTGCTTGTCTTTTGCATTTGGAACAGATTTCTTTTCAGGCGGGGACGGGGAGTAGAACTCCTTAGCACCAGAGCATGTTAATAATAATAGATGAAATACTAATGCTCTGATGGTCATTTTGAAAAATCTTTTCACGTGCCAAATTTCAAGTTTGTTGGCTTTACAGTTCTGGAGATTTTGTGATGATGCATGAGTGGTATTTTGCTTTTATATATATAGATGTATGGCAGTGTAATATTTTTAGAGTTTGCTTTGTATTGGTTTGAGAGGTCAGAGACTTTTTGATGAAGTTGAAGTATCCATTTTGTTGGAATGTGTTCCAACAAAGAACACAAAGATGTTCTATTTGGATAAAGTGGGCTCTTTGGAACATCTGTTGGGCTATTAGTATATAAAATCTCTCTGATTTACTCCAAACTGGTCTCAGACTCAGTAAGGAAGGCTGATCCCTGGAGGCATGGTTTGGGAGGGAGCTGGTTTGGAATGAGTTGAGCTGGTGACTCCCAAGAAAGTCCCAAGAAAGGATTCTCTTACTGTCAAGTTTGGCCACATCTGGCTGAATCAGGGTCTCTTCTACATCATAAAATATCAAGGGAAATGATCTGTAGTTATACCCAGGCTTAGCATCAGCTTCCTTAAAGAGGGAATATTAGTGACTGTCTTGAAAGAAAAAACATGTGCTCCCTCAAGAGGACAACTTTGGATCCCACAATTTTTGGCAACTACAAACAAGTACTCCACATTCTGTGTTTGAAGTAGGTTGGTGAGAGGTGTTTGGTCTGCAGCTGATAAGGAGTCTAGAGAAAACAGATTATCTAGACATATTTTGATCGGGTTTCAGGCCAGGATTTTATACTGGGAGAGATGTAGTTATATTTGCTGATAACTTGTGGGATTGAGGATGCTATTCTTGTGCGTCTTGATCTCTGAGCGCTTTTGATACCATCAATCACAGCTCCCTTCTGCCACTGTCCATGGGCTTAGGATTGGGGGCACCATTTTACTGTTATCTTCTTTTTTCTTGGGTTCAGAAGTGATATTCAGCTGGTTTGGACCAGTTCTGGTGGACCGGTCGGAAAATTTTTGACTGGTTTGGAAAACGGCAAATACCTCCTCTGGCTGGCGCCACCCATCCACCCCTGCTCTTTCCTCTCCTATACACTGTTGTTTATTAGCTCAGCTGATTTGCATGGCAGAGCGGATTGCTGCACCTCAACAGAGCTATAAAACAGCACAGCTCACTAGCGTTGAGAAGGCAGCGTCTGAGCCCTGCACATGCGTTTGATGCACACATGCATTAGGTATGTCTGCACAGCTAATCCACGTTGATACAAAGGGCGTTGTTTGAGCCCTGCACATGTGCGCACAAAGCAAGTTCTCCGAATTGGTAGGAAGATTTTTTGACACCCACCACTAGGTTGGTTCTAGTTGGTGTTAATTAGGTGAAAAATGTATGTATTTGTAAAACTGATTGACTGCCCATCTAATCTCAAGGTAACTCTGGATAGCTTACAATCATAAGAGACCACCACCTTTTTGGTATGCTGCAAGGTACTAATTTTTCTCCCTGCTTTTCAACAACCATATGAAACCACCGGTTGTAGTCATCCACTTATCTAGGATCATCAATAACCCTATGAAACCCAATTGCACCTTTCAACTCTGGGCCAGCCCAAGGGAGGCTGCCAAGGCTGACTCAATCCTATCAAGACCAGTTGACTGAAAGTTTGCACTATCCAGAATTTGGGATATTCCATTGATGGATTGGATAGCACAGGGGTCTCCAATCCCCAGTTCACTACTGCACAACTTGTGCAAGCAACACATGCACGGAACTTGACTTGATGAGTGGTGGGCTGACGTAGGCAGATGTGCACTCAGCTCTACTTGCAGTCAAGCCATGTACGCATGCATGTGTCGAGCTGCGCGCACATATGTACTGGCCCATCACTCATGTGGCCCAGTCCCTCTCTCCCCCATCCCCACTAAGCTGCAAAAGTTGGGGACGACTGGGGTAGCACTTCCTTTTCAAGATTAGTGTGCAATCTGAAGCCAGGAAGATCTTTGTACAACTTCATCTGCTACACCAGTTACCCCAGTGGTTCCCAACCAGTGGTGGTATTCAAATAAAGTTGCTACCGGTTCAGTGGGCATGGCTTGGGGGGCACCAAACGTGTACTTTGTGCAGGCGCAGAGGCATTCTAACTTGCCTCTTGCAAGCCTGCATGATGCCGGTTGCTGCAGCAGTTGCCACATAGCACTATTCTGCACCATGCAAAGCAGCTGCACTTCAAATTCTGGCCATAAAAGTGAGTATGGTAGGCTGGGCAGATGGGTGGGCCAAACACAGAGCAGTGGAGAGAATCGGTTCCGTCTCCACTGCTCATTACCGCTACCAGCTCTCCAGAACTGGGCAGAACTGGTTGAATGCCACCACTGTCCCCAACCTTTGTGGCTTGACCAGCTGGGGGGAGGAGAAAAGTGGAACCGGGCCGTGGCCTATTCACAAGCAGGCCATAGGCAGCACACACATGCACACACTCAACTTTTCAAGCAGTGGGCCGGCACATGTGTAGCTTGATTCACATGGGTGGCAAGCCGGCACTAATGCACATGCAGGCAGTTCGATTGCAAGCCGAGCTGCATGCACATCCACATGCGCATCAAATTGTGCAAGTCAAGTTATGCATGTGCATTGGGCCACTGCTCACATGAGTTGAGCCGCATGCATGTGTGTGTGTGCTGGCCTGTGGCGTGGTTGTGTATAGACCACAGCCCAGTTGTGGGCCACGGCTTGGGGGTTGGGGACTTCTGAGCTACACCCTTCACCAAATTGTATTGTCTTCAGACAGCCCTCATACTTAGCCTTGAAGCATAATTACTACAAGACACTGTAGATGGAGCTGCTGTTGAAAACTACCCAGAAAATTAAACTAATATGGATACTGATACAGCAGCACAAGCAGAGATGGGTGTGCTATGGTATGCACGTTACATTTTTATTTCATGATTGCACTGCTTTCCAGTTTGATTCCAAGTGACTCCAATTAAGGTGGCTGTTATCTATAAAGTCCTATATAGAACAGGGGCTGTTTGTTCAGAGGACTGTCTGTTTCCTATATTTGCCTGGCCAATTTGATCTTGCAGTGATAGTATGCTCCATATTCCCTTGACTAAACAATATCATTCATTATCAAGACTTTGGAAGTGTGTTTTCTCTGTAATAGCTCCTACTTTCTGGAATGAGGTCCTTCTCCCCATATCTGGAATCTGTTGTTATCTGTTGTCCAAAGGCTCCTCATAAAAGCCTTTGGAAAGACCCTTTGCTTCATTCCTTCTAATCTGATATGCAAAAGCCATCTTTTATAGGTTACTATAATTCCTTTGATTGCCATAAGATTCTCAGGCATTGGGAGTTAGGCACAATATGTTTTAAAAATTATTAATGTGTTTGGTTACACAATGTTTAGATTGGATTTGACATTTTGTCCCGCTTTTGGATTCTTCCCAAGGACCCAGAAGAGGCAGAAGTTTTTGTTTAATAATATTAAGGTACTTCTATGGTTGGATACGGTCAGCCAGATGTTTAAGCTGGATTTGGCAATTTTTAATCTGCCTATTGATTCCTTCTCAAGGACCTGAGTTAGGCAGGTGTTGTTTGATGATGTTAAAGGTATCATTAGAGAATGGAAACTATTACAAATAAAACTGCCTTTTGCAATTGACACAGTGATTTTATCAATGTCAATAGTATTTAAGTGATGCTCCAGATGTTGAACAACAGCATTTACAAAATCACCACCAGTCATTATAAGTTATTATTATTTTAAAACTGTGTTCCTAAGAGCAGTTGAACAAATTCTACAAGTCTGTGGACAGGATGTATGGTGGGATCAAGTAAAAAATATAACCAGTAGGCTTAAATGTTAATGATGATTTTGCATTATTAATACACGTATAAATACAAGTAAATATGATAGGATAATTAAATCGCTTAAATTATAGAGAAGGCCAATACCTCTAATTCTTGTACAAAGGTAGTCCTCGACTTTAATTATAATCAGGAAATTTTGTGAGTCTTCGTTGAAATTATCAATAAAATCCATAGTAGGCTTAAATCTTACTAGCTATTAACTGAAACTTTTCTAGGGAACAATAAGAAGTCAAAATATCCCTGCAACGATGGGCTAAGGCAAACTGTATTTAAAATCTTCTGGATTCAGCTTACTCTCTCGAGTTAAGCAACACAATTTATATTTATTGCCAAAGTTCCTTTCATCTGTGAACCAAAACTGTATGTTAGGCTTTGCCTAAGCAAAAGGCAATTCTAAATTTCTCATGTCATATGTGGGCTTCCTTATTTCATATAAAAGTTAAATTCAGATTTGGGAAAATCCTTGTTGCTATTTATTCTTTCTTAATCACTCTTTTCAAAGCCTGTGCCCACCTTTCTATAGATGTGTTCTATCAGACGAATCTTCCTCCGAGTTTGTGAATGTTCTTCTAGAATGCAGCCCTTAACTTTCTTGAGTAAGCTTTTGTTGGGAATATTTTCTCTTAAATTTGGGACAGATTCAAGTTCAGTTGTATTACTCCAAGTAGGTTACTTACGTCTGATGCAGAACAAATGAGTGTGTTCTCCTCTGTATTTGACTCTTAAGTCTATGAACTGTTACATATACCATAATTATATTTGCAGCTCATGTCTCTTGTTAAAAGTTATATAATAAATTGTACATCAATGTTTGAAAATTATTCATTTAAAAGGGATATGAATTTCACACAAGCTGAACTAAAATACAACAAAGATATAGTTTCCAATGTGCATGTAAGAGTTTAAATTTCCATCAGTAGCTAGTTCAGAAGCAGCAGCTAACAAGAAAATTACAAAATTAAGTGATGTCTATTTGCCTAAAAAAAATGACAATTTTGTTCATGTAGTTTTAAAATTACTTTATGTTTCTCTAACAGTATTGAATACGTAATAAAGAATGAGGAGCCCATTTAAAATAGAATGTGTGCACGTGTCATAACTCCAACATCAGTGAATAGATAAATTTTAAAATTCTTGATTTTATTTCATCTAAGAACCTGAAAGCAGCAACAACAGAATAAACCTACAAGTTTACCCCAAAGAATTTAACAAAGATTCACTCCAAGGTAAGTGATACAGAAGTGCAACCTAAATGAACTTCCTCAGTATAATTTTAGTTTTGCAGTATAATTTTGCAATACTGAATACTTTTACATTAATAGTATTGTCGATAGTATTACAGTACAAAAACTGCATTCCAAGCTCTGTTCATGATGCTATGACTGCCCTCCTCAAAAAAAAAACATCAAAAATAACTCCTATCAGGAGAATAAAATACTATTGTAATATTATTATTGTGGACAGCCAGAATTATCTCTATAGTGTAAATTAGAAAATAAAAATAAAAAGGTTTATTTTCAGGAAACCCTATTGGTGGCAAATGTCCACGCAGCTGTTCCAACTTTACTGTTAAAGCAAGATTCATAATCCTTAGTAAGAAATCTAAACAATTCAATTTGCCTTATTTCAAACCATTTATGGGAAAGCTATGGTTTATCCAGTAATAGGACTTTTGATAGATTATTCTCTGGCTGATCTTGCTTTTAAAAGTGTACATCTTGATAGGTATTACATTATAAATAAGCAATCTGATGGTTCCTTATTTCTATGGTGATTTGACTTTAAGCATGTATATAATTTAGCATGTGCAATAATATACCGTAGTTTCACAATCAAAATTAGATTTAGATGCTGTTTGCCAGTGTTCCTCCCTTTTTATTTTTGTAGGGTTATTTGAGGGAATGCCTCTCCTGTTTCATCTATCTGTCCCATTATGTCTGACAGGACAAGCATGCTTTGGCTCCCGGTTGGATTCAGAACAAAAGTCTTTTTCTGTTGTGGCACTCACCCTTTGGAAATCGTTCCTCGGAGATCAGAATGGCTATTGAATAATAGGCTACTGAATGAAAAGCCTACCAGCTTTCCATAAAGCCTTATGGACATGATTTTACTTGTGTGTGGAGATCTGGGTTTGTGGCAGAGGCTGTGCGGCAGAGGCTGGGCAGTACTGATGTTGCTTATTATTTATTTTTAAAATGTATTGGCCCTCCTCAAGGAAACTATTATTGGTGAATCTTCAGATACCTTGGCTATTGTTTTGTTACATGGATATCTAAATTGTTTCTATTATGATTCTTGTATTTTTAAATATATAGTTTTAATTGCTTTGAGTCACCCAGAATAATTTGAAATGAGTAACAATATAAAATTGAAATAATAAAGGATCTGTTACTTGCAGGGCAAAGGTATTGTCTGATCACAAGGTGTTTCAGCAAGTGCAATTAGTACAAAAATAAGCAACTTGGTATTTTCCATGAGTTTAGAACTTTAAATTCACATTAAGCTATCATGGACCAAGAAGTCCAGTCTGCATTAGCAAATAAACTACAATGCCAGAGCATACCGCACCCATGCTCCTATAATTGATTTTGTGCCATTCTAAAAATTCCTTTGCTATTACTGTACTGAAGATAGCAAAAGTATCATTATTGGTGCATTCCTAAAGTATTCAGACCTTCTTCATTTTTGTCAATTTTGTTATGCTGCAGTTGTTAAAATTCATTTTTTCTCATAAATCTATACTCATTACCCCATAATGACAAAGTGAAAACAAAAATGTAAATTTATTAAAATGAAAAACTGAAATATCAGATTGGCATAAGTACCCTTTGCAATTTGAAATTTAGCTCCGATGCATTTCTCTTGATTGTTGCTGACATGTTTCCACACCTTGACTGAAGTCCACCTGTGATAAATTAAATTGATTGGACATAATTTGGAAAGGCACAAACCTCTCTATTGAAGGCTTCATAGCTAACAATGCATACTATAGCAGAGCAAAAGCCATGAGGTCAAAGGAACTGCCTGTGGTGCTCAGAGAAGATTATTGCAAGACACAGATCTGGGAAGACTACAATAAAATTTCTGCAAGTTCCTAAGACCACAGTGGCCTTCATAATTCTGAAATGGAAATTTGGCATGACCAGAACTCTTCTAAGAGCTGGCCACCTGAAAAATGAGCAATCAGGGAAGAAGGGCCTTAGTAAAAGACGTCATCTTGTGTGACTTCAGGCACCCGTCTGCTTTTGCAGAGAATGATTGCCTGGTGTCGCATGAGATCATGGCCACCAAAACATTTCACCTTCGGCGCAAAGCATTTGGAAGCTGACCGGATACTGGAAGGCAAATCATCCTGCTCTCCTCTCCCTCAAAGGCAAAGAAACCACGGCAGAGAGGAGACACATATTTGCAAGTTAAGTAAATCTGGCTAGCAGGATGGGGGGGGGGGAGGTAGTGCCTCTGCGGTTGTTCGTAAGGATGAACGACTGCCACTGCTGCCATTTGTAATTGAGGAGTTTATCAAGTAACTTCAGTCACTAAGAGAACTATCATTACTCAGGGTTTACCTGCTTTTCAATTTTTTCTTTTTAATAAATTTACAGACATTTCTAAAATTCTGTTTTCACTTTGTAATTATGGGGTACTGAATAATTATGGGTTAGTCAAACATCAAAGAAAGGAATCACATCTAATAGTATAGAAGGAAAGAAGCAAAATAATTGTCAAAAAGAAGTTCTTTCAGAAATTAGAATGTTAGGAACTGTGAAGCTCGTACGTTCTTCCTCATGTGAGAAACTACGCACATATAGTATAACACACTAAAAGTATGATTTCCAGTCATACTCATTTTTATAGGTATTGTAATCAGTTTTAAATATTTGCAAAAACATATCAGGGCATTTCATAAGCAAGATTAATGAAAAACCAAATAAGAAAAAATTCACGGCTCAATTTACATTGCATTTCAAGGCTGCAATGCTATGCAAATTCAACTCAACTCAATGGAGTAGGTTTGAGCAAACATGCACTGGACTACACTATAAGCAAAAGAGCCATCTTTTCGTACTAGAAAACCAACAAAAAATCATCAAGAAAGAAGTGCCGCAGACTTATTAATAACCAGTATAAAGTCTTAAAATCACTGTTCTAATTTTAATATCAATTTGTGGTCACACTTGCTTGTGATTTTTGAAAGGTCTTAGAGTAAAAAATGCATTTTGGAAATATACATATTTTTTAAATAAACCAAGAGAACTACTATTGGCATTTAACATTTCACATGAACTACAGAATCTATGGGAAATCATTCCTGATAAAATTATAATTTCATGAGCACCACTGGAAATAGGACTTTGGGAATCAGATACATGGATTATTTGCATTAAAATATGGAAGCAGTCTCTTTTTAAATGATGAATTTACATTTTGGGAATGTCAAATTAGCTTCCCAAAGATGCTATGCATATTCTGTATGGTGTCAATTATAGTGCAAATTTCTGGTGATGATTTGATTTTCTTTTGAAGAGATTAATTTAACATAGTGCCTAATGAAGCTTTTAAGGACTGTCAATCTTTTGAATTAGAGTATAATAACTTCATTTGCTAATTATATTTGTGTTTTGGTTACTTCATTTATTTGAGAATTTAATTTATTTTCTATAATATCAAAACACATTTAAAAGTTACATATTAAACCCAATATGCCACTGAAAAATAGAAATTATGTTTATAACAATTAGCTGTTTCCTTGACAAAAAAGGACAGTTTTTCTCTATAATACAAATGTTTATTACATATATGGGAACAAGAGGAGAAAAATATAAGGAAAGAGCAGTATATTCTCAAATAATTTCTTTGCTATTATAATAATTAGTGATTAGGCTATTGATATCAACTTTAGCCTCATAAGAAAAACAATCATAACAAGCAAAGAGACTCACAACTGATCCTGTTTTCAATATGTTGGTAGATAGAGGTAAATGACAATTTCTCAGCCAGAAAATGGAACAGCTACAAATTCAGTAGTTCTCAAAATGGCACTGACTCATGTGTTATGTTTACTACCATAATTTGGAATACTACTAGCAGTAACTTTCTGCCAACAGAACATAACTACCTTGTCTGGAGATCCCTTCTATCTAAGAGGCACCTTTGTCTCGTTCTACTTTTTCCTCAACTAGTAGATCTGAGTTATGCCAAGCCTGTCTTACTCATGAGATGCTATGTCCAAAGATAACAAAGTATGACATACTTTTATGCTATTTAAATTTTTTAAAAGATACAGCTTTTACATAGTTCCAAGGTATCTTTTTATATGATAGTGATATGTAGCTAGTACTATTCTGAGATTTAAACTTAAACCACATTACATATTTTTTGGCCATTTGTAAAAATCAAGAATGAAATCAAACAGTTATCTTATTAGAGCTCCTGTTCCAATGTAAAAAACACAATTATATTCCACTGTTGCATTATTTCCAGTGAGCAAACACAAATCTGGGGGCATTGTATACGTTATACTGATTATCTCGATTCTTAATGCTGTTATATTTGGCAACAGTAATTCAGTGAAAGTGAATCCACCAGACTGTCAATACAGTATGCAACAATAATGCATTTGTAATTTTAAGACTTAAGTTGATCAAAAGAAAAAGTGGCCATGCCACTGTAAATTTCCAAATTGTAAATTTGTAATTCTCAAAATTTATTGCAATAAAAGTGTATTGATAATATGAAATTTCTGTGACTTTCATATATTTCATATTATTATAGAAGCATAATATTAGGGAGCAACTAATTCACATTATTGAAAATTCAAACTTTTCTTGAATTAAATAATGTCATTTTCTACATAAAATATTAATTTAGCACAATATAACTAACATATTCTTTAGATTTTGAAAGCTTTTTAAAAGAAAAAAAAGATCAATGGTTGCATTATATCAACTTGTTAGAGAGTAGATCCTAAAAACATATTTTTAGTTTGGACAAAAATATTTTTTGAGGCCATTTCAAATTATGGAAACTAGCTAGCCCAGAGTTTTAAAAAAATCCAAATATCTAGATGCCAGTATTCAATATTGATCTCAATGAAACTTAATCCAAATTAAATACATATATGATTGCATCCTAAAGAATCTTGGAACCTAAACCTTACTGGTCAGTTATTTGAGATAAGCAAGAGTGTTTTGTTCTTAAAGTTGCTCAATATGTTTTAGATAACAACTATGAACTGAATATTCACAGCAAGCAAATCATCAACAAAGTATTTTTATATATCACTTTCTACCCAAAACACCAGAAGCATTACAAAAATGACAATTCAAACATTTGCTTCATTTTTGCACCATATATTGCCACACTTAAAAAGCATCCTTAAATCTTACTCTTCAGCCTTCAGAGCAAGCCAGTCCACCTTCTGAAGTAATAAGAATTTAGAAGAGCAAATATTAATTTGTTTAACCTGTCACAACAGCATCTACAATTTTCTTTCTACCTAAAGATTAAATATGAAATTGCATAACCTAATTCATTTCATTTTATTTAACTGTCTACATTATTCTGTGAGTGCGTGCGCATGCACCATCACACACAGAAACAGAGTTATCTACATACAGTTTTACACAAATATTTACATACATATATTATACACAAACTAATGTGATTCCATGATTTTTTAGTAGAAAGGCATATGCTTTTGTAGCATATAATTGTTGCACTAGTTTTACAAGAGCATTATAAACCTTTTGCAACAATTGGTTAAAGCACAATTCAACCAGAATATTATAGATTGTATATAAAAAATACAATACCTAGAATGCTTATCAAACAAATAATGCTTTATTGGCATCTAAAAAAACATTTAAAACGTATGTTATTTTTTAATTCATTGAAGTACGAGGAGGACAGATCATGGACACTTGTTTGAGAAACAGAGACTATAATGCAGAAATTTCAAAAACACACCATCTGTGTTATTTATGCTCCTTTCCTGGGCCAAACTGAGGGAACATTTAGTATCACAGCTCTGCCTATGTTTTAAAAATTTGTAGCAGCCTAGAAATCTGGGTAAGATATACCAGCGCCTATTTTCAAGTATAACAATTTCTATGGCCAATCTAATAGCATCTAAAAAAAAAATCAAGTTCTTCCATAGGAAGTTTTTTTTTTGTTTGACAAGCTGTAATTTATCCTTCTGAAGTAAAACCAAGTTGGGAAAGTTTGCACTTTGTCAGGGGAAAAAGGAAAGAAAAAAAAGAAAAGAAAGACAAACTTTACCTACCATGTTCAAATTAAAAACAATATTCTATACAGGTCAGTTGTACAACTATTTAAGTGAAAGATGAACATGAATATTAGATTAACTTAATTCTGGAAGAAAAAAAATGAACTACTAAGGTCCAGTCAGCCATTCATCTATTACAGAGAGAGATGACAACTTTACAAAAGGTATCTTTTTACCTACTGAGTGATGATTATGTCCCCTCAGTTTCTGTGCTTTCTACCACTGGTTCATTTTCTAATTCAGCTTCTGTGTCACTCTTCTCTTTTTTTGCCTCATTTGAAGTCGCCAATTTTTCATAAAGTTCCAATTCCTCCTGCACTTGCACAGCAGATGGCTGATTCTCTGTCTCTGAGTTTTCACCGTTAACTTGGGGTACACTATCAACTTTTTGTTGAGAAGGACCACCTTCAAAATATTCAAACACTCTTGGATGTGGAGGGGGTATCCAGTTGTTCTGTGTTCTCTCTCTCCCAAATCTGTTTCCATTAATTTCTCTACCAAAATTAAAATCTCTATCATCCCTGTCCCTTTGTCTTTCCCATGGCCTACGACGGTCATCAAAGTCTCTGTGAGCATCTTGTTCAAGTCCTCTGTTCCAGGTAGGACCACTTCGAGTTTCAAATCTGTAATTTGTTTGCCGATATCTCTCTCGAGCTTCCTGGAACCCCCTTAGACCACCATATATAGGAAAGGTCTGGTGTTCTCTTTCATCATAATCTCCTCTTTGACCCCAGTGTTTTTCTGAGTTGAAAGCAAAATGCTCTCTCCTTAGATTATCGATACTTGGCCTTCCAAAGTTCTCCCGTAAATCTATATGTGGCCTGATAAGATGTTCTCTTCCATCTACAGGAGGTCGGCCTAGACCTTCTCTTGGATCTAGTGGTGGCCTTCCAATAGAATCCCTTATATCTACTGAAGATGCTCGATCTCTACTTTCCAATGGAGGGAAGCGATAGTCTCTATCTCCTTCTTGTTGAATGCTATCTTCCCCGACAGGCAATCTTTTATCTGGGTTAGAAATATCCATATTTTGCCTACTAGAAGTTGCAAATGGTCTCTCTGTTTGAGTAAAAATATCTCCTGGAAGGAAAGGAACTCGAGGTGGAGGAAGGGATGGATCAAGTATAGCTGGAGGAGGAACTGTACGTTGTGGTGGTATCCCAGGCTGCAGTAGTGGAAACCTAGGACCAGGTGGCTGTGGTATTAATCCCGATCGGATTTCTACTAGAGGAATTCCAGGCAATCGTTGATTAGAAATAGTTAAATGGGGTAAATTTTGAATTCCAGTGGGTGGTTGTAGTCCTAATAGTCCAGAACCACCTGAAATATTTGGTGGTGGTAATCCTAATAGTCCAGAACTACTTGAAACCATTGGTGGTGGCAATCCTAAAATTGCAGAATTGCTTGATACAATGGGTGGTTGGAGTGCTGTCAAAAGCCCAGAACTACTTGATACAATGGGTGGCTGGATTCCTGACAAACGTCCAGTATTACTTGAGACTATGGGTGGTTGGATTCCCATTAAAAGGCTGGAGCTGCTTGAAACATTTATGGGCTGAAGTCCTGTCAAAAGCCCAGAGCTACTTGGAACACTTGGAGCCTGAACACCTGTTATAAGATTGGAGCTATTTGAAGCAGTGGGTGGTTGAACTCTTGTCAAAAGTCCAGAGCTGCTTGAGACACTGACTGGCTGCACAAGTCCAGCACTACTTGAGACATGGGGTGGCTGGATTCCCCCTACATGCCCAGAACTGGTTGTGATACCAGGTGGCTGTACTCCCTCGGTAAGTCCAGAACTGCTTGAAACGTCATCCTGAACTGAAATACAAAAACTTAAATCAGAGAACTGAAACAACCATGAATAACTAATACTTTAATAGTTTAATTATAGAGTAAAATTAAACTAAATTCAACATCTACTTGTTGGATTCGCATTATAATCTGCAACAATATCTATTTAAGGAAAAGTAAACAGTATCTCTTACTGAAGAGTAGCTTACAAAATAAACATTTAGAAAAATTGTAAGCTTTTTAAAGATTTTATCTAGGAAATTATAGAGAAGTAAAATAAAAGAACTACTAGGACTTGGCATAAAAACTATAAAAATAATGTTAAAAGTTTTTTAATTATTTATATATTAATATTAATACAATTCAGATTAAATGAACAAAAAACTATTGTGGCAATATAGAGATGAGTGAATAACAGATCTTATTGAAAACAGACCACTGTTGGAAAAAAACAGAAATTATACTGAAACTGGGCTAATAAGCAACTCCAGTTATGCCGATCCTATTTCCTATCTTCTTGTATAAATGTATGTCTTTATTTAGCTTTTAGAAAAAATAGGTAAGTTCAATACTCTCTCAAAATGGTATCCGATACAGGACTAGAATTCTTGAAAGATATGACATTCCTATATTTTGCAAGCATGTACATGTGTGTATGTGCATATGCATTTGTCCATGTACATACATATATACATGCACATGCAAGCACACATATAACCCTTCCAAAAGGTTGTATAATGCTATTTACCAGTTCTGTTTTCAGTAGAAGAGGTCTGAAGATCAGCACGAAGAGATCCTTTTTCATCTAATTCTGAACTGTTCTTTGAAAGAGAAGGAAAGACACTTCCGGCAGATAATGTTGGTGTTGTAAGACTACTAGAAACACTACCACCTGGTAGAACAAGGCTGCTAAAATCTTTCATTGATTCTTGAGCAATGGTCAGTGACTGCTGTACAAGTGCTGTAAATCAATACATATGCATATTAATGCTTGTGCAGATCTGTGTATGTCTTTCTAAAAGAAACCACCAGTATGTTAATTAAACTCTGAAACATCTTTTTACTTACTATATAAAAAAATAACCACAAATAAGTTAAATATATGTTTAAAAAATCCAGACTGAAGAAAGCTATTAGAAAACTCATCAAAATTATACAGTTGAAATATAATTGAAATAATCCAATCTAATAATTACTCATCAATAACAATAAATACAATCTATTACCTTTTAATTTGGGGGAATTAATACAAATAGTGCAGCTTTCAAAACAGCATGAATCTCTTGGGATCAGACAGAAGATGGTTCAGTTATGTGCCTTTCATTCTGCCTGATATTAACTGTTGTTTTAAGAAAGAATTAAATTGAGAGTTCATAGAATAGTTGGATGATACTCTGCTTATTTCATTTTATGGGCATAAATGCCAAAACTTGTCTGTAGGAGGCACTATTGTGCTTTAAGCACAAGTAATATTAAGTTGACACAAGTGCAAAGACTTGAAGATGTAAGTCCTATTCTATGGGAATGCAGAAACAAAGCTTAGATCGTCATGATTTAAGCTTCTTTTTTATACCATACCAGAGGAATTCCTTTACACAAAAGGAGAGCTGACATCTACAAGGGGTGCAGAAGAAGAGCGTAGATCTTCATGATTTAAGCTTTTTTTGTCTACATCCCATGAAAAGATGTCAGCTCTTTTCATCCCATGCCCTTTTCATCCCATGAAAAGATGTCAGCTCCCCTTAGCCAGCAGCTCTTTCGGCCACCGCCTGGAGTCCTCAGCAGGCAGTGGCAGGCTTTCTGAGCAAGCCAACATAGAAGATTGCAAATGGCAATCACATGATCACAGGGTGCTTGACTACTAGTTGTAACAACTCACTTAAGACTGCATTGCTTTGTGACAGAAGTTCCAATCCAAAATGTAGTTGTGAATCAATGACTTGCTGTACAAAGAAATGTTATCTACATGCAAAAATCATTCTGGAGCCCTATATTCTCCTATATTAACCCTAACCCTAATTGGAAGTTTTGCGAGGAAAACATTTCACACCGAACAGGACTGTTTATATAGTTTTTGATAATGCCTGTACAGGTGCAATCCTACCTAACACAGGTAAACTTACCCAGTTATTTAAGAATAGCAGGAATTCAGTTCTAAGCTTTATAATTATTTTTATAATTATAATTATTTATAAAAATAAATCCAATGTTAGGCAATTCAACCAAACTGTTTTTTCAACAATGAGAGTTTTATTGTAATCCTATGAAGAAAAATTAAAACAGCTTACATGTTGGAACTACTGGTGGCGGAACAGGTGGCGGAACAGGGGGAGGCATGAAACCTAGAAGAAACAAAGAATAAATCTTAATTGACAAATAAACTTAAGAGAAATAAACTTAAAGAAATAAACTTAAAAATAAACTTAAGAGAAATGCCAAAACATTTTGATATATATCATAGAATGGAAAGATAACTTTACCAGGAGGTGGTTGTGAAGGATTAAAGCTTGCTCTCAAGAATGGAGGCGGAGGAATTCCACTGTAACCAGGTGGAGGGACAGACATTGTAACAGGAAATGCAGGTGGAACTAAATTAACAGCCGGCACAGTTGGAGCTACAGGAATCTGTTATAATAGGAAAATATTCCTGGTGATCTTTAATCAATATACATTTATGAGAAGGACATTTTAAAATTGCACCTCTGGAAATTGGCCTCTTTGAGCGACTTTGCTGTTAAAATTTCAGCTGTGGAATGAAGGAGGTACCCTGGGAGCCCCAAAATAAGGACATTTATAGCTTGCAAGTTGTTACAGAAATGCATGTAGGAAGGGCAATGTAGTATTACTTCTGTCTTTTCAATGTAGAAGTACTGCCTCTTTTCAGTCTTTTAATAGTTAACCAACAAATGGACTTCTAAAAAGTCCAGATAACTACTTTTCATTTTCTTTCCAAATTCTCCCTCCTATCAGTGAAACTGAATACTTGCCACTTAATTCCCAAAATAACTTTGGGTCAATTTAAATTTTGTTTATCACATTTTTAAACCAATCATCTCCTTCACAGAATGATTTACTATATATATAGGGGAAGAAAATCATAACTTTTTTGGGGGGGAGGCAACTTACCACAGTATCATTCCCAGGGTTTTGCTGCCTCTTACTCGTTGAGATAATTTTGTACTACGTAATTTTTGGGAGCCTCCTTAGGAAGCAACTAACATGGGATGTTCCTGAGATGTTTGAGTGGAGTTCTTTGTTCTATGTGTGAAACCAATGTATTTTCTGTTTTGTGCACACTTAACTTCAGAATTTTTCACAGAAAAAAGGAAAAAAATGTCTCAACAAGTTGCAAATATCCAAAACAATGAGAAGGTATGAGAAGATATGATAAGCATCTGATTAAAAAAGTAGAGTTGACAATCTAATCAATAATCTGAATGTTCTTCATTACTGGAAAAAAAGTGTGGTCAGAAAATAAAGTACAATACTAACCTGTAGCATCGTGACAGACTGTGTGTAAGTTTCTGCCTGTGTTGTGACAACTGTGGTTTTGTCAATGGTTGCACTCTGGGTTACCTGCACACTCTCTTTTACAGTCTCTGAAGTCCTTGTAGTTTCCCATTCTACAGAAACAATAGACTAGTGTTTTGAAAAGCACATTTGAAGATAATAAGCACTTGTTCTACTGGCTACGATACCTACATTTTTGCAATGAATGGAGATTGAAAAATATTATTTAAAAAAAAACCTATATGAATTGCAAATTCCTGATTGTTTTATGTTGAGCAAGTTTTTTGGGGATGGGTGGGTGTGGTATCTTATGGTTCTTGAAATTTACAATTTACAACCTTGGATTAATGTTTGCTCTGTTTCCAAGAGTGTAATAGGAAGACTGATCAATATTACTGTGTTTAGTGTTTAAAAACTACATTGTTTTTAATATGTATTATTAGACAATATTTGGATCTAAAGCACCTCTGGGAGATTCAGATCTGAGTATTTCATAATATATTTTTGTTTTATTTGTATGATTTTCCTGTTTCTTTCTTTGCATCAAATTTAACCAAGCCAAATCAAACCAAACCCCAGTTTTTGGCAAAGCATTATTTTGTAAGTAACAATTGATTTCTCCTATTTACAAATTCTCTACAGAATTTAAATTGTGATATATATTTATTTCATTAGTAAATAAATTTCCTTTGGAAACAAATAATTAGTAAATAAGTATATTTACTAAATAAGTACCGTTAGCAAATAAGTTTATTTATTTAAATAAATAAGTAAATAAATTTCCTTTGGAAACTAGCATATATCCCAGTTGAAGAGGGAAATTTTCTAGAGATGTCACAAAATGGAACTCTGTAATTCAGCTTGACTGCCAAGAGTCAACCTACTTCTTAAATAGCCTGAGAGGAACAATACTTGTACTACATATTTAGATTATTAGAAATACATTTCTCTGGAACAACATATAACAGAATGAAAATAAAGTTGTAATTACAAAGAATTTAAAATTGTTCTTACCACTATTTACTGTTTCCTGGTCAATCATGCCTCCTTCTGCAAAGCCATCTAAATCATCCACCTTAACTTTTTCCCAGGGTATATATGATACTCCAAGATCCACATCCCAAAACTGTTTGTATTCAGTTTTCACCCCTTTGTTTAAAGCCCATGCAATCTGAAAACAAAGCAAATTCAATGTGGTGAAAACAAAAGTACAATTATCTCTACAAGGCATCATAGTATTCTGTTTATTTTTACACAGCCTGATCGACAATTCATTTGCTGAATAGGACATACTTGCAGAATAGAAAAATGCAGTGTCCAAATATGTAATAATGATATCTTTTATTTGACATTAAAAGATCAATTCATCATAAAATTTCCTTTTTACAGAAAAGGAGATATCAAAGTTATATAGCACAGAAAAACACAGATGATCTGTTGATCTATAAAGAATCTTCCTGTGCTTGTCTTAAATTCTTTCAGTATATCAGCTTTTTCTGCCATAAATGCAGCAGTAAATTTTTTTAAAGTTCTCAGTCCCAAAGAATTTGGACATTATTCTTCCCAATCTCAGGCTTACTGTTTACCCTAAATTTCTAGTTATATTTTACTATTTTACAGGACATATTTTTCCAATAAATATTTTGAATTCATTTTAATTTTTTCCTTTTCTGTTTTTTTAATAACATTTTCATTTAATTGGAGTCATTAAAATGCATTCTCCAGATGAATTCTTTCCTCGAAGCATTTTGTTTTTTCCCAGTAATATAAATATTAAAATCTATACAACATAGACATAAGAATCTATACAGAAACTTATTTATTATATGTATATCCTGCCACAATCCCCTAAGAGAGACAAAAATAGGAATGCTTTTCTTTTCTTATTGCTTTGGAATAAGCTTGAACCTGGACAGCTTTGTTTGTTTCACTATTCACCTTTCACCTATATTCCAGGCATCATTCCTGCTGCTTCATCTTCAAGAGTGCCACTAAAACCCAAGAGGTTGCCTAGATCCAATGGAGTGAGGCCATTCAAAAGCAAGAGTCTGAGTTACTTCTTGCAAGTGGTGAAATAGGCAGTTAACTGATGGAGTCACCAATCTAGCGGACAATCCAAATATATCTGATAACACAGTCTGTTGACTTAACTATGACAAAGGGGTAATGGTAATACTTTCCATATCCTTCAGATCATAAGACAATTGCTCCAAAGCAAAAATTAGAACTAATTCATGGCCACCTATCCATGCAAATCTTCATGAAACTCCTAGGTTTTCTCAAAACCCATTGTTTGGAAGTTAAAATTCCCCAATACCCATAGGTGCAGGAAACTCAATCATCAACCCAACAACCAGGCCCAGGAACCCTGGGACAGATCCAGATAGACAGCAGGGGCACTGTTATAACAACAGAACCCTTACTTTGTCCTTAGGCACAACTTAACACAAAGGCAGTCACATCCTGCAAACTTCAAAACAATGATCTTGGTCACAGGTAAGATCTCATAATATATCAACACCACCTTATCTACCTGATCCTGGTACTCAGGCTGATGTAGGACCCAAAACCTGGTTGGGCAAATTGTTGAAGAAGGATATTGCTATTCTAAGTTAGGAGTGAGTAACACACACCAAATCTACTTGTCTGTCTATCACCAAATCATGAAAAGATGCTGCTTTATCAGGCCAAGTACTCTGATAATTTGACCACAAGGTCCCCATCATGGAGCTCCTGGATTGGAAAAAAGAGACTACCACAAATCATCTGTCTCTTGAAAAAGTGAAGCCGATGCCTTCCACTATATTTCCCTTGGCTGAAAGCACTGGTATTTGGTGTATGTATTCTGTATTCTTCTCATCCAACCATCCTGTTCATCTAAGGCAAGCACTTATTTCATCCCAATTCTCATTAACCATCTTTCCTACCTAACCTATGCTTGGAGTTAACAATCTGGCAAATCACTCAGCCCACCTCCTAGCCCAACCCTACTTACATGAGACTCAACACATTCCAATTTCCAATAACATCCAACACATTCAATTCCCTTCTATGTGATTTGGAGATGAGTACAGTAGGCAGAGACTCCCATTGGTCCTGGACATTACTCCTTCACCACCTGATCCACATTCTTCTATTAGTATTGTTAGATTTATGTACCACTATCCTTGCAAACTGATCAACTTATTATAACAAGCATATGAAACACAGTGTTTTTGCTCAAGTCAATCAGTGAGTTTCTATGGCTCAGAATAGATTTAGTCCAAAATCTTAAGCACTAACACAGTGGCTTTCCTTCATTATATACAAATTCACATGATTATGATAATAAACTATAATTCATACTGCATATAAGCAAGACCACTGAAACTGTACCTTAATAATTTTAGATCCAATTTTGTAGGATCCAGAGCTTAATTTCTGAAGAGCACGATAGGCATCTTGCCTATGAACCATGCAGACATATGCACAACCTCTAGGAGGGATCATCTATAAAATAAAAACAAGGGGAAAAGTAAAATTAAAACAGAACTTAATAACTGAGACTCAGAAATACCTTTCGCACTAATAAATATTAGCAATCTCAATTTATTTTGTCATACCCCCATGCCATTCTAAACGATTTCCTAAAATTCAGGATGTTTTAAGAGACACAAATGGAATAACAAAAAATATCTTTCTGTATGAATACAATTTATATTTCTCTGCATCCAGCCACACAATCTCTAAGTACTTTTGTTTTAAAATACACCATATAAAAGTTCCTTTATGTAAAATAAAGAATTTATGAAAACTTAAAATTATCATTCTTTTTAAAAGTTACAGATTATTTTACTTACATTTATAGATTCTATTTGTCCAAATTCTTCAAATAAATTGGTTAAATCTTGCTGTGTGGCTTTCTTGTCCACTTGACCAACCCAAAGCGTGGTACTGCAGACTACCACAATAAATTAATGGCAAAGGTTTATATTTTATTCATATAATTTGTCATTTATCATCACTACAATCTTTTATTGTCACAGAGGGAAAAAAAGCTGAAACAATTTACAACTTACCCATATGTAGAAATCAATACAATTATTTAATTTAAAGCAGTGGAAATGGAAAATCTCAACTATCTTCCAAGAAGTGAATAGCAGGATAACAAAATCCTGAAACACTAACTTTTTATGAAAGCTATATATAAATAAGAATATTTAATGCATATAAAAAGCAGAGACATGGGGATAATACAGAAATATTGAATACAGTAATATGGTTATTACTACTGTAGTGATTAACAAAGGAATCAAAATCAATATTCAAACAGAAGTATGTTTGAAATAGCAGGTAATGCCATGAAAGAGGGAGTAGTAATCTTTAATTCTTCCTTCCTCTTAGAAACCAACTTATTAACTTCAAAACCTTTCTTGAAACTCCTCCAACAAGTTATGGAGAGAAGAATACAACTCCCGTTCCCACGTTACAGGAAAAAAAAGGTAAATATTATAAGAATATAGAAAACTATAGTGGACATATTACTGAATATTTATGAGCAACATATTTAGCTTCGTGCAATATATTTTTAAGAAATGTTTTAAAAATGCTTTCATTAACTTTAGTTAAATGTATCTTAATAATACATCCAATTTATTGGATTATTACAATAAAAATGTATGTTTATAACAAATCTTGGCAGAAAATTTTATACCATGCATATATTTTTAAAATATTCTGTGCAGACAAACTAACAAAATGTATAGAAATGGCAAGTAACCAATCATAGAAAAAAATTAAATTTAAGTGAGCTTAATAATATTTCTTCCACAGTAAATATCAAATAGAATAAGCTAAGTCCCAGAAATAGCAAGCAGCTCTTAATTCTGAGTTGACCCTGAAACCTAGAAAGTCTCACTAAATTTAACAGTATTATTTAGCACAGTGCTCATCTTTCTACAGAATTACATCTCTTTTGTGGGCTGGGATCTCTAAGGTTAATAATAATAGTCAGCAGTAATAGTTCTGTTTCTCCAGTGTCTCCCTGATTTATAAATTCTAGAGAGTGTTATCCCAAAAATTAAACTATTCTGCCTACTATAGTGGATCATGTTGAAATTTACCTCAAAAACTATTTTGAGTGGTAATGTAATTTTAATGAAAGGAAATACAGACACTGAGAATCACAGATCAGTATGAAAATGTACTACAAACATTTCAGAAAATATCCATGCAAATAATCAAATAAACCAGATCATACATACCACTTAGTGTTTTTGATCGGACAGGAGGTAACCCTTTTTTTTGTCTTTCTTTTTCCCTTTCTCTAGCTCTTCTTTCACTTGAGTATGACCTTGATGACTTCCTCTTTCTTTCTCTTGATCTAGAACGTGAGCGCTTTCTGTGTTTACGCTTTCGAGAACCAGACCGTGATCTTGACCTTCTTTTTCTTGGTGACCTATAAAATAATCAGTTAAATTATGTTAATGTAAAACATGAAAGTTCATAAGAGGAACAAAATATGGGTTTTAAGCATGAAGACAAATATCTTTGTAATAAAGTTACAAAAACCTTGAACGTGATCTTGAGCGTGTTCGTGATCTTGAAATAACAGCTGGTTTCTTTTCTTCTTGTTCAAAGACTTCTTGTTCTGTAACCTCCTGGGCTTCATCTATATCCATATCCTAAAAATAGGGAAGAAATGAGATACCAACATATTGGAAAATATATTCAATCTTATCTATATTTGCTTATAGAGGTTTTTTTTCGTATATTCCTGAAGACATCAGTTTGTTGTAGGAAAATCTTCTTACTCAATGTTGTCTTTACTGTGCTCATGGACAGAGTATCCTGGTCTCCAACAAATTATATTATGACATCAAAACGAATGTTAATCATTTACATTCCCAGTAAATTAGGCCACCTTGAAATTACAGATAGTATATAGTGTTTATTTTACAATTTTGTGATCTACTAAATTCATAATTTAAATAGAAATACTAAATTTTACCTGTTGTTGAACATCCATTGAATTGTCAAGCTTTGTTTCCACTTCTAAAAACTGTTGGTGACTGCTGTCTTGTGAAGGTGATGCTGAATGCTCAGAACCAAAATTTTCTTCTTGAGTTTCCTCAGGGCTTACCTGCAGTAAAAAAGGTTTACATTATTTTTTTTAAGCCTCAAACGTGCAACACGTCTGCTTGTTGGTCGGTTGGTTGGTCTGCCTGCCTGCCTGCCCCCCACCCCCGCTTCTCTCTCTCTCCCAATCTCTCTCTCTACAATTCAAATAAATGTTAGGAATAGAAGTTAAAATGCAAATATAAACAAGTGAAGTATAAGCAAGTGTTATACTGAACAAAAAAAAAAAAGGGGGGGGGAGAAGGAAGCTAATGCTGAGGGGAATTTAAGATGGCAACACAAATATACTTTTTTTGAATGTCTAAAGTAACAACATGTTGTTTCAAAAAAAATAGAAATCTAAGGCCATGTGGTTAGTTTAGAAATTTTAATAAATGCAATATTTCCAAAAGTAAGAAAAATAATATACCTTTGACGGCTGCTGATCTAGAAGCTGCTGCCGAAGATGTTCTAAGTTTTGTTGCTGTAGTTGTTCAGCTAACTGATGAAAAAGTGAGTTGTTCACGGATTCAGATACAAGAGGCCTAAAATACATAATTTAGTACAGTTATCCTATTGTTTACAGTAACTGCATAAATACATTCAGAATTCATTACTTAAAGAATATATCAGAGCTTTGTGGAACCAGAATTTGGTGTTCTCGCAAAATGTGGTAAGAATAGGAAGGGACAAGAAGACTAGCTTGATCTAATGGGATTATAATGGAATTCAAACATTGTTGTAGATCATATTACACTTTATGTGGTAGGGAGAATCCAATACTGTGACTTTTAAACAATAGTTCATAGATTTAAATATTGAATGAACCCAACTGTTCATTTAAGAAATTATGGTTTATCCTCAGCAACTTCTCTCTCCTCCCTTTTTCCCCTTTCTCAGGTGTAAGAAAATGACTTAAAAGAATATTTTAGTAAGATTAAAATGTACTTGAAATCTCAAGTAGGGGAAGTCTGGCCTGTCTGAAAATAATTTAAAAAGTAAACAATTAAAAAAATATTTCCTAACTACTTCTCCATCACCACTTAACATCACAAATACTCAAAAACCATTTTGCATAGGTGAAAAGCCTCTGGATTAGGACAAGCAATTAAAACCAGAAAAGTTGTATTTAACTGCAGATTTACTTTGCAAATAAGTTCAAATTAAAATATAAAATGAGGTACTTCCAATCACAAATTAAGACTTACAATTGAGAAGTTGGAGTTTCCTTTTTGGGCTCTTCATTCAAATCAGCTTCTTCTCCGAAATCGCCAAATCTATCTATCAGCTTCTAGGAACAAACAAATTATGATTTAAAAAGGCATTGTTGAACAAGAAAAGTATTATTTGAAATAAAAGATTTCTATTAGATTTTTTATGCTTTAGATATATGTATATATTAACTGTAATGAATAAACTATAACAACTATGATACGAATGTACAAAACATTCTTTCTAAAACAATGCCTTTTGTCTTGCTTATATGTGTTACCACAGATCTAAAACAATCACATAAATATAAAAATCAAAATATACATACTTAAATGGGATCACATTAATTGATGTACATTATATGTACCCCAAAGACATGACTTGGGTTACTAAAATTAGAAATTATAAGATAGGCTTTGATAAAATGACAACAATACATCATTTAGAACTGCAAGTTTAGTTTCCAATAGAACACAAAAAATTGCAAAAACAGGACAAAAAAAATTACAGTAATATTGGACAACTGTGAAAGAGAAAATTCATATCAGTTACTACATAAATGGAGTATTGTTATTACTATTATTGTATTCATTTAGTTATGATCAAGATAATACAGAAGCATTGACACATACAACAAAAACAGTGTATCAATCTCTTTAATTTTTATCCCTTTGAGTCAGGTTTTTTTTTATTATTATTTCTGGCAACTGCCTGAAATAACTGCCCTACAGTTTTCTTAGCAAGATTTTGGAAGTGGCTCCTTCCTAAGGCTGAGAGAGAGAATGCCTGGCCCAAGTTCACTCAACTGACTTGGTGCCAAAGGTGGGACTAGACCAGGAAACTAAACTAGTTTCCTGATTTCTAGCCTGGTGCTTTAACCACAACACCAAACTGGTATATTAGTCATATACAGGAGTGGTTCCAATCTTTGCAGCTTGGTGGCTCCGCTGGGAGATGGGGGGGGGGGGGGGGGGAGGAACTGGGCCACACAAGCAGTGGGCCGGCATGCTTGTGAGTGCCTTTCAGCCCTCCACTTGTGCAAGTTAAGTTGCACGTGTGCATGCCGGCCAGTCACTTGTGGGGCCCAATTCTGAATATACCATGTCCTGGTTGTGGGCCATGGTCCAGGGGTTAGGGATCCCATGATAAACAGCATATTAAACTAAAATTTAAAAGAAAAAACAGATAAAGCAAACAAAACATAATGTACATAAAACAAAAAGTTCAAAATAAACAAACAAAAGTAGATTTCATATTGTTACCACTCCATGATTAGAACATCTCTAATCTTATGGAAACTGCTACAGATAGGAATGCAGCAACTCTACTACTCAGCAAGTTTTCAATCTGAGAGTTAGAAATGAACCTTTTTCCTTCATAACCAAGTTGCTTTTAGTTAGATATATAGATAAATTACCACAGAAACAGAGTATGACTAAGGGTCTCAGGCTCATTTAGTGAATGGAATTCCACTGTATTTCCCATCTAACACTGCAAAGAGAAAATCACTGAAATGAGTCAAACTGTGGAGGACTTAGTATAACTTTAATCAAATATTTTGTTCAGCAATTTTATGAATAACTACCTTGTTAAAAGAGACACTCTGTTCTAGTGGATTGAGTGTATTGGCAGCAGCAGCAGCGGCCGTAAGTTGAGCAGTGAGAGCCTGTAGCTGAACAACGAGACCAGCATCCAGTGCTTGAAGCAATGATGGTTGTGGTTTTTGTTGTTGCATCTGCAATGTCTGTATTAACTGCTGAAGCTGAAATGGAGTTCGGAAGAAGATAGTTTTGTTATAAATAAAATCTGAAATTAAACATCAATTCTAGCACTGCTTTGAAAGATGGTACAAAATATCCCAAATCAAAACTTCAATTCCAAGCACATAATTCCTAATTATAAATTTTCAAAATGTTTTGTAAAATATAAGCAATATTCAATGTACTTACAAAAGAAACAGGATGGAAATGCATGTCAAAGTGATAATCAAAGAGAGCATTTTGGCACAGATGTCTAGTGAAGACATGGTGAAAGTGCAGGGATGTTGTTTGCAGCAGAAATCAGTGGCCAAATGTATTAAGATGGATGGATAGAGATAGAGCTCATCATAGCTGCTCCTTGTTAGACCATAGGAAATTTTAGTGATCAGCTTATGCGAGCAGCCGGGAGTTAAACGATTCCATCTAAACTCATAGTTGTTTATAGATATAATATTTAGTTCATTTCTTAATCGCTTTTGGAATTATTTTTTACTCCTTTTTAAATATTTTTCCCAGAATGGCCAAGTCTTTACTGTATTTGTTGGGTAACAAAATTAGTTTCAGGTACAAGTTTAATAATTTGGAAAAAAATACTTTTTTGAAATAAACAGCCAAAGTATTTAGACCACTGATTCTGGAAAGTTAAAAACAAACTAAGAGTTACAGAAGGATTTGAAATAAGATTCTGAAATTAATTATAAGAATCATTCTTATGGGAAATTGCTGTTGTTTAGATTTCTTAGGAAAAAAACATGAAAAAGTGGGAGTTTGAAAGCTACATACTAGAGAAAGCTAGAAGAAACTAAAAATTATAATTAAAGAAGAATACTAAAAAGTCAATTTGTTAATTCAGAAGGGAGCAAAATATTTCAACACTGGATATTATCAAGGATATTTGTGAACAATGGACTCAGAACTTTATTTTAATAATGTTATCAAAGATAGGTAGCATATAGATATTACAGAGAGGAACAAACTCTACCGGCAAGACTGAAATTGATTTGAATGTATTTAAAAATGACAAGCTATAAGAACATGGAAAAAAATGATAAAACTGGATGTACAAATGAAACCAATTGAAGTGTTAATAAATTAAAAAGACATAAAATTAACAAGCTAATGAAATAACTTTTTTCTACACTAGATTTACAAGAGGAAATTGTTAAGGTTTGAAAGAATTTTGGAGAAGGGAAAAAATGAAAAGAAATCAAGTTCTAAAACACTATTTGAAGGAATTAAAAATCAAGGTTGTTACAGTTACAGGGAAAGAATATAAAGTTGGTTTATTTGATTGAAGTTAAAACAGATGCATTATTATCTCGAACAACTCTTTAATGGCTTTTGCTGACCAGGACTGAACAAAGATATTTTAAGATTTTGTTTACAATTAAGATATAAGGTATGGGAAGAAGACAACATTTGTTGTATTTTAAGATATGATAAATTATTAAAATTGTTTGTACTTGTGATGATGGGGGAAGTTACTTATTTATATACTTCTTTCCTCTCCTTTCTCTTTCCTTTCTCTTTTTCTTTATTTTTTCCTTTTCTGCACTTCCAATTTTTCTCTTTATTCTTATATATTTTAGTTTGCATTATTTTTTTATCTTTTCAATGACATCTTCAATAAAATTAAAACAAAAAAATAAATTCTGGCATAAAAGGCATTGAGACAAGTATTCATATTCAATATTATTTATTTATTATTTATTGATATTCACATTATTTGCTTTAAAAAACAGAAATGGTAAAAAATTAAAAATGCAAAACTAATTGAAATTAGTTTTTAACTTTTCAACAGCAATTTAAACTATATAAAGCAGAGGAGCAGAATTATGTATTTGTAGGTGGAGATCGGGCAAAAATGGACGTATTACCTGTTGACCTTGTGGACTCTGCAGGATCTGTGCTACAGCAGCAAGCGTATCTGTATTAGTTATCTGAGATACCCATGGATCAGGTAAATTTTGAATTACATTGGCTGGAGTAGCAGGAGTTACTGGAGTTCCTGAAAAGAAGATAAGCAGCTATATTTAGATACTGTTGGAAGGAAGTAGAAAATAGCAAGAGATTAATCACATTTGTATTTTATCTAACAGATTCTTAGATTAGATTACTTTAACTGGGTGACTTTGGAACAATCATTCTGTTTCAGCCCAACTTACTTCACAGGATTTTTTAGGTAAAACAGTAGGAGTGCTCTATAGGCACCTGAAACTTTTGAATAAGTTGTGATATAAATACAATAAGTAAATGTCTCCCATTGATTCAGAGTCCAGTTCAGTTCCTCCTTTATCATGTATTCAATGCACTAATATGAATACCACTGTAACCCATAAACTTCCCATTAGCAAGACACATGGAAAAAAAAACTATAATATTTAGTGCAGTAAACTACCTTGCATCTCAACTCTTGGGCGATTAGGATGCTTGTTGTTAGGGATAACATTGTTTACCCTAACTGGTTTAGGTAAAATAATAACTATGAATCATAGTTAGTGTATGCAGCTTTAACTGTGA